>MIQA02008456.1:0-17206 GCA_001887855.2 Sclerospora graminicola | reverse complement strand
TATTGGTTTAGCTGGCCGATCGACTATTCTCGGCCCAGCCGGCACTATACAAAGTTCAAGTATATTACCCAACGAGCTCCCCGGTGACGATTCCGCCCAGGAGCTACCCCTAGTCCTACACTTCATCTCCCTATTGGACAGATTTACACTTTTCGCCCTAGGGTCCATCAAGAGAGCTAACCACCCAGTACTGACGGGTACACAAGGTGAGCTTTTAACATGCAACATGCGAGCAGTCGCGATCAAGCGGATGGAAGCGACCGATCCAGCCGGCCTCAAGCCGGATCGGATCATGACTCGGATGGACGGAGTACCCCCTCCGGTAGTCAGTCGTCTGGGACCCCCGTGGGTGTTCGCGTCTCAGGAAGATTTTCTGAGAGCGACTACACCACAGGCTCATGTTCTCACTGTATCAACCCTGCGAGTACTGATGCCGCAGCGTTTCAGGCCTTTTTGCTACCACTGCCTGTAGATGACGACTCGACAGCCTTCAAGATCACGGCGTCGGGTAAACCATCCTCGACTTTATCAAGGAGAAAAAGAAGGGTCTCAGTCTTGCACTTGGTGTTAAGAGCTCAGGTTTTGCATCGCCATCGGCATGAAACAAAGTACCACCGTCCTGGGTACGAATACCACCGCCGTTCCTGCTATAACTGTCACTGCCGCAAACCTTGGAATCAAACGCAAGAGTGCAGCCAATATTGCGAAATGGTCCGAGTAAAAAACGTGAAGCAATGGAGATGACGACGATTCCAGTCCTTTACGTTGAGTAGCTGTTTTTGAACCTCCTACTCGTGGCGAAGATGTAAATTCGAACGAGTCTTCACTCCCAATGCTTCGCAGAAAGCTCCTGATCCCATTATCGCGGCACTGACAACTGTTCCTCAAAAAGCTCCCATTTGTCTGGTAGGTCAGTACGTGAATGAAGGAGGTTGCGTCGCTTTGTTGGTGTCGCTTAATCCATCCTGACCTGGTTACGTCAATAGTTGTGCCGGAGGATGCATTCGCCACAGCCATTCACAATTGTAACATTCAATCAACTCTATTGCTTAATTGTTGAATAAAACTGCTAAAATTGATCTTTACTGAGAAATATATTTTTTTTCCAAATTTTCATCTTCATCGTCAGCGGCAGAATGACCACTGAAGGTAATGATAAAAAACTGTAACTGCGAAATCTCACTTATACATACTACACTTTATCCTTATCTTTATCTTTTACTTTAATTTTTTTGCGTATAATAGGCTACTATAATTTGTCACGTGAAATTTAATTCCTTTTGGCATCGTCGAAAACCATGCACAAATTTCAACACAGTTGGTGTAACAACGCGGCAACTTTTCTCTCGGTAGCTGTGTGCTTCCTATTCCTACTCGGAATACTCTCTTGAAGATTAGAGTGGTGCATTATTCAAATGGATATCTCATCCACATCTCAAAAGATATGTTGGAATTTGTTGTTCATAGTTGATAGTCGAAGGTTAGCCGGTAGACGAAATCAGCATGATAAAGATAATACAACAAAGTTAATGTTAACAATACAATGTGTCTTGAGAAGTGATTACCGAGCAACTATTCGATCTCTTCCTCCGTTCTTAAAGCTATTCTTGACCTAAATAACTAACCCGCCGTCCCAGGAAACCTATGCGACTGCAACTTTGACTTTGTGTTTATTTGTTTTAAATGTTCACAATGCACATATAGAAAACAAATGGAATATAAAACCGACAATATCTAATACAGGTTTTGTACTACCTTCATCAGTGAAAAACACCGAAATGTCCAAATTGTCATTTTCGTGTGAGACCCAAAATTTCTAACACTCCTTCTCAGTGTGATTTTCACATTAGTCCAATTTTATTGCGTGATTTTGCGATCTTCGGGTAAGGCAGTGCTTTTGTCAATATAACTGCAATCATTATCTTCTGTTGCGCAGTATTTTTCTTGTTTTCTCCATATTTCATTTTAGACATAATAAATTCCAATCTAATGTCAATGTGTGTCAAATTTGAAAAACCATCGCTTTTATTCGTCACTTTGATCGCCGATTTATTGTCTATGTGGATCGCCATAGGTCTTCCCACTTCTTTCCGATTTCTTGCAAAATCTGTTTGCCATCCAGCATTTTCACTTCATCTTTTGGATGCCGCGTAATATACGGCTTCCATGGTCGACAACGAAACGCCACCTTGCTTCTTGCATAACCAGTTGATTATTATTTCATTTAGCTCGACTCTACCACCAGTTGTCGATTTCTTGTCGTTTTTGGAGCCTGCGTAATCGGCGTCGCTGTAGCCTACAACGTGACACTTTGTCTCGGCTTCGTCGTTTTCGCATCCCATGTGAAGCTTTAACTCCTTTGTGCCTTTCAGATATCTAACGATACGTTTCGTCAAATTCCAGTCAACCATTTTTGGCGCGTGGGTCCTTCGCGTTGCTTTATGCACTGTGAAAAGAGATCTGGCCGAGTGCAACGTGAGATCCAAGGCGATGCGCCGACCAACGATTGAATTTTTTTTATCGAAGGTATTCGGATTTTTGTCTTTATTCCAAAATGTTTGAATTTTCCAGATTCAAATCGTCATATTCGCTGTAGATTGGTGTCTTCACGGGGTTTGCGTCTTCAAGGATGTATTCACGAAGCATGTTTCCTATCATGACTTCTTGGTCGAGTGTATATCCAGTTGTTTTGACGTAAGTCACTCTCATTCCAAGGAATTTTGAGACTGTTCCCAAATTTTTAATTTTGTGAACCTTGAATGTGTCGAAAATTTCTTACAACATCCTCCTGCGTTCCAGTAACTCGTCGTCGTAAACGCCTACGATAGTGATGGGGTTGTTGATCGTTTATTAATATAAAAACATGAAGCCTGCCTTGATTAGCTTCCCGTGTATGAGTTTATTCCGGAGTAACCCAGTCGTAGACAGTCTTCCGTAACCTTAAAAACATATTTTTGCATCGATTCCTTTGTCGTATTTAGGCCCATGCCTTGTGGTATGTGCAGATAAATTTCGTGCTCCGTTTCCAGCGCCTTAACGTAAACGCTAGGAATGTCTCCGTGTTTTGCGCAAACCCCCAGGGTTTTGATAACGCTAGGATCAGCTTGTACCGTTCCAATTTCCATCACGGCTGCAAAGTTTAAACTGTAGTCAATTCTCAGTCTTTGCTCATTTCCACAGGATACAAGTCGAGCCTTGTACCTTTTGATATCTCCATTTTCGTCAGTTTTGATCTTGAACACCTATTTGGTGTGCAACGGGCGGCAATCCTTTGGCTTTTCTTCAATTATCCGTACTTGGTTGCGTTCTAGGGATAGTTCTTCATCAATTTCCTTCATCCCGTTCCTTTTGCTGTCGCTCTTCATTGCTTGGCCATAACCCTTGGGATCCCCTTCGGATATAAAATTTACGACCTCCAATGTTTCATCACTTGTTTGTACGTTTCTTTCGACATCTGTGACTTGGCAGCTATATTTCGTTTGCAATATTCTCCTCCTGTGCGTTAGCTTTTGTAAACACACGCGTCTGGTGTCTGTATTGGTGCCACGTCTTTTACTTCGGCTGCGGTAGATTGTCGCCACTTTTTCTTGACGTAGACTTTTTTGTTTAAGTTTTAAGCTCCTTCTAACTCTAGTAGTTGTTCGTTTTGCGTTAATTTTATTCCGAAACTTTCATCATTTGCCTTGTTTTCAATTGCGTCATAACCCAGGTGTCCCAGGCGTGCATGGAAATGCATAAAAAGCGTTTCTTCTCGAAGGATCGGTTCACGTTGGTTCTCCTTCTCATTTTCTTGAAGAATTGCCAGCACTTGATTTCCATTAAAAATTGATTTTCATTCAACCTTTACGTCCACATTGAGCGCCCTATTTGTTTGTTCTACTGCGAAAATGTCTTTTGCTGATGCACCCTTACCCGTTTCCCGTTCTTGTAGGCTAGATGACACCCCTTGTCTTCGAGCAGTCCGTACGACAGAATATGTTTGCCAAGTTGTCCACAAAGTACACCTTTTCTAAACAAATTACGTTTCTTGTGTCATTGAGGTACGTGGTCGGTTTTACCCACCCCTTTTTGGTGACATTTAGTTTCGTGCCGTCGGCTTGGTAGCAGGTACCTTGAACATCTTCTGCTTCCTGTAGGTATGCAGGATCACTAACGAGGTTATGCTTGCTCCACTATCCAGAATCCATCTTCTGACTTAGCTGTCTTTGTTTTCAGTGATTCTAAGCATGAAATCCACTTGTTTAGAGATTTTGCTTCGGCATTTGTCTTCTGTGTGGCCAACCTTCTTTCAATTCTTGCACTTCTTGACCTTCGGTTTTTGTTCCACATAGTCGATGGTTTCGTTTTGCCGACTTTTACCTTGGTGTCCATTGTTTTTTTAATTGCTTAAGCAAGTTGACATAGTTCTTCTGCTTGGCGAAGATAATATTGTCTCGAATAATTGTATTTCGATAACAATATCGTTTTGAGCTCACTTGAAGCATAGTGAACAGCACTAGTAATTCGCTTCCACCCACTGCTTCCGTAGTTGCCACAAGGTACAGGTAGTGTTCATTCCATATCTTTTTTGAAAGCGTTTTTGCTGTAAATAGTCGCATTGACTGGGCAGGTGTAATTGTTGTATGAAAGTCCGCATAACCTGTACCAGTTTTTGCGCTTTATTCCTCCATGAATCTACTTGACGATTGTAGTAGCTTTCGGCCATACCGCTTAGGTAGGGACTGAGTAAATCCACTTTAAAATCTTCGCCCCATTGATATCCACATGCGGATTCTGCAATAACCGCTTGTCGGACAAATCTTGTGCCCTGTGGTAAAGTGGCCCGGAATAAGTTAGCGACCGGATGTGAAATACACCTGGCCGAGGCTGTTTTTGGCTTAAATTTCCGCTCAAGAGTATAGACGCAGGATGACGGCTTCCGGAGGTGTTCGAGAACACTTGCAACCGCCGAACCAGTAAACGGGCTTGGGAACAGGCAAAAAGAGGTGATCCGGATGCTGTGGGCCGGGCCAACCGGAAGTTGAACAGCTGGGTCAAGTGGGGTTGAAAGGCGGTTGATAGCGGCCATAGGAGGTCAAGGGATAGATTGGTCAAGGGATGGATAAGGGGATTAAGAGATGGTCATGTCCCTGTAGTAGCCGGATGAAACACCGGAGATGGGTGAGCGACCATGAAGAAGGTATTGGAGTCGGCCGTCAGCTACCGTCCAGTCCGAGGTGGGTGACAATCCAAGCTGGTCACGCTATTTGGGGTACAGTTAACAAAACGTCCAGACTGAGCTGGTCACGCTATTTCGGGTAAGGTACATAACCACACGGGTCAAGCTGGTCAGGTTATTTTGGTAAGACCAAAGGTTTATATTGGATCTAGGGATAGTATACTATTTGATTTCTAAGACACAAGTCGCCATTAGTTACAACAGAGGGTTAAAAGCCCCCCCCCTAGTTGTTATTAATTTGTCCGGGAAAGGATGGAAGGAACCCACCGGAAGTCCCTTGACTGGGAGTTCCTTGACTGGGAGTCGCTGTGAAATTTATACTCCCTCAAGTCGCCCGTGTTTGGAACACGATTTAGCTTTATTGGAAAGTGCGGTGGAGTTTTGGCTTACTGTGGAATATCTTGAAATATTGTTTGGATTTCCTGACTACGCATAAGAACGGTGTAACCCCTTTATTATCTTTGGTTAAGATGGTCGATCCATTGCTCTCGGTCTAGCCTTTGCGGTATACAAATTGCAAGTATAACCAGTCCGTTCCCCGGTGAAGATTTCCGCCTAGGAGCAACCCTAGTCCGAATACTCGTCCACCAATTAAACCGGCTTTTAACTTTACGCTTTACGCCCTAGAGTCCACCACGAGAGCGTAACCGCCAGTGCTGATGGGTAAACAAGGTGATCTTTATACAAGATGGTCATCCCAGTCGTCACGTCCAAGGTGATGGAAGTGACCGGTCCAGCCAGCTTGATGCTGGCTCGGACCAGGACCTGGATGGACGGAGTAACCCCCTCCGACAATCAGTCATATGGGGCCCCCTTGAGTTCGCATCTCGGAAGGAATTTCTGAGAGCGACTACACCACAATGGCGCGCGTGCCCGGATCTCTTGGTGATCCTAGCTATCACCGCTAGAGTTTATTGGGCTGAAAACCAAAACCTGTCAAATTTGTTGAGACTGTTGATTCAGGTGCATTGGGGGAAGGCATATCGCCACCTATGCTGCTGAAGATGAAAGGATGCGATGGTCGACTTGGATTTGGGGGAGTATGAGGTCGACATTAAAGAAGTAGTAACTCCCCTGGAGGCTTCTACTGGAGCAGGTCAGGACAATGGTGCTGGTCACTATGTCCCAGAAGGAGCCGGCTCCGACTATCGTGCAGGTCAACTTAGTCCGAGGAAGGATCATAGTTTACCATGATCTGAAGAAAAAAATGCATGTAATGGAAATCAAAGAAGAAAAAAATGCATGTAATGGAAATCAAAGAAGAAAAAAAGATACGGCCAAGACTGGAAGGCTGGTCAGCTCAGAGCTAGATCAACATTTAAGTACCCCTAAAAAGGCTGGACGGACAAGGACCAGGTCGGCTACACTACCAGGATAGGCCATGTTTTGAAGAAGAAGAAGAAGAAAAGATGGATGACCTATACATAAGGTTACAGATACCGACCTAGAGGGTGCTTACCCCCTTCGAGAGTTGAGTCAGTTCTTGCGAACAGATGGGGTCCTGAGGATAACCCGACCCAAAACCCTGGGTGAGTTAAAGGATTCCGTCCCCCCAAGCCCTCATTAGAGGACTGTTTGACCAGCTCAAGCAAGCCGAAATCAATACCGGTGTTTTCGACCCTAACCTGTGACGTGGAGGCGGATAAGCTGAAGGAGGCATTCAGCGCGCTTCACGACCGCCTGGTACCGCTAGTGGCCCGCTCTCGATCTCACAAGATGGCAGCAACAGCTTAGGCGACCCAAACTTCACCGCCGGTAGCAGGCAGACCGGGCGGAATACATTCAGGTTCTTCACAGTACGAATCTGCCCCTTCAGAGGTAGATTTGACGGATTCATCTGTGGGTATGACCCACATGACGCTAGGCCCTACAGGAGCAGCGCGCGTGCCAAGGCCACCAAGTTTGGAGTGAGCGAAGTTCCAGATGTCCTCGATCGAAAAGAGGTCAGACAACATAGCGTCCAGACCTGTACGGCGGCGGCGGATCCAGACCCATGGGGCGAAGGCGTGGATTTGAGAATTAAGAAGAAATCCCAAGCCGGCGCCAAGCCGGTACCCACGTTACCCCTCCAGTTGGTTTAAGGTGGCCCTCAAGTTCCGGACCACCTTCCGAATATGTTTTTGGCTATGATGAAAGATACTGGGAGGAACATCGTTGGTCCAATGCTGGCCGTTCGGTACAGGACCACAGGATCAGTCTGCTCACCGGGAAAGGCAGGTGCCTGGACTGTCCCAGCATTGTGCAAGGAAATAGATAGATGTGAACATGGAATCAGTGCAGTCTAGACAGAGTGACCCCCATGCTAACCCGCCTAGTCGCCGGCCAGGTCGCCGACCTGGGCGGCCATCGAATAGGAAGCCGTCACTTAGTGATGTGGACATAAGTCAGCCAGGTGCCACTATGATCCAGAAGATCTAGATCTAGGAATGTCTCGTCTAGCAAAAACCTCAGCTGAGGCTTTCGACCCGGGCTCAGGGGCGATAACCAGGGTCCGGATGTCTGCTACGTCCGAGTTGAAAGATTTTACTGGACGGGACATGGACGACGGCCAGGCCCGAGGATGGCTAAGCAAGACGAAATCTGCATTTCTCAGAGACCGTACCCCGGACTATGAGAAATCTTTAATTTTCGGAGACCTAATGAAGGGACCAGCAAAAAACTGGATCCAGCAGCATACCTAGGAAGTCCGAGACGACTGGAGGCAGCTGGTCGAAGCACTAGGTAACCAATATTGAGGATCGGGGATGTCAGTGGTGTGTCAATACTTCTATACGATGAAGAGAGCAGCCGAGACCACTCTGGAATATCTCCATCGTCTAAAGAATTGAGGGCCAATATACCGATAAAGAAAGACGTTAGTCGGTCGGAATCTGTCCGAGAACATGTTGAACACTTCGTCAGTACGCTGGACGACCGGGAATTGGCAGACCAGCTCGCGCAGCTATGACAAAAAAATAATACGGAGCTGGAACAGACACTACGGACTTGCCGGAGTGTGAAGAAGCGAGGTCCCAAGACAGCAGTTGGGATGGACGGATACATGTCACGTCCTAACCTTGATCAAGGAAGCAGGCAGCCATCAACCAGGACGGCCCGTGGCTTCTGCATGGTTGCCCGACAGTCGGATAAAACCAGTGCGGAAGAAGAATACCATGGGTCTGAGGGCTAATCGGTAGAGGAACAATACCAGTACCTGTTCTCAGCGGAAGCTGGTCAGTAGTCGAGATCAGCATCTGAGTCCGGCTAGCAGAAACGTTTTCCTGCTCTAGCTGACCAGGCTATGCCAGACGGAATTGCACCTACTGTGGATCCATCAATCATTATGAAAGAAGCTTCTAGAAGCGGTTGACCTGGAAGAAGTGCGAGAGGAAGGGACATCCGGCTGAACACTGCCTGTTCACCTGCAAGACGTGTGGAGAAGTGCACGGGGCCCGACTTTGCCCCATCGATGAGAACTACAACCAGATGAAGAAGTGGTATGTCCCAACCAAATATGCTGGAATGTTGCCACCAGGGGTGGAAAAGATGTTAAACTAGATTGCTCACCAGGTAGGAATCTGGTTCGAGCCGAGCGGTCTAGTGTTAGTATCTATGCATATGTCGGTAAGAGGGTAATTGAGAAGCAAAGCAAAGCGTAAATGACAATACATGAAAGTTTGACGATTATGTCACCCGATCCCCGGGCAGCAAGGCTGACCCTTACCTGGTAATCAGTATACGGAAAGATGAATATTCTCGGTCTGAAGTGGTCATGGAGCAGAATTTGTCACCCGGAGAATCACGGGGTTACTGGAAATACCATTCGCCTGACAAGTGGTTCAAGCAAGCCAAGGCCGATTGTAAGATTAATAACCAGAAGGCCAATATGCTTTTTGACTCTGGAGCAGAAGTGTCCATCGTCGACACCACCTTTGCTCGTAACGTTGGGTGTGGAATAGATGAGATAAAGCGACAAGAATGTATCAGAATTGGAGAAAGCTCACACATGACCCAGGGAAGGACAAGAGTTAAGATTACACAGTCGCTGGTATACTATTTTCTCTCCTGGGTATGAAGGCTAGCTGGACAGGACGCAATTCTGGGATGGACTTTATGTCATACAACTGGACTTATATCATGGCACATTGACGTTGTCTGACGAGGTGCGGATCCAGCTGGCTGGTCGGCGGATTCTATATGGTGCCCCCGTCCAATTTCTTAAGTTGGACCATTTGGTAACTGTTCCAGTAGAACGGACAATGAAAAAGACTGTGCGGCAACACGACCGGCGTCATAAGTTATGGCTAACTACGGGCGAGTATTGGGTGCCCTGGTTAGTTAAAGGGGATGTTCAACTCAACAATATAAGCGTGACCAACATCTCAGAGAAGCCCCTCACCTTGCATGAGGATGCCATCATTGGAATGTGGCTGGCCGAGGCAAAGTGCCCGCCGGCCAGGTTATGTCACCATTAGCTCAAGACGCTATACCGAGTGGCAAAACCTGTCCTACCAGACGACTACGAATCTAGTCAGTGAGGAGGAGTCTGTGGAGGAGAACCGGACACCTATAGTGGCCAAACCGGAGTATCGGACGCCTTTTCGAATATTGACGCGGAGTCAGGTTCAACGTGCTGGCCAAGACCATGCCCTAGTAGTCGAACTGGTCGTGCTCACACCGTCTAAGACAAGTAAACAGCTGGATCGGGAGTGAGGCAGGTTGGGGTCACATGTTCTACCACATCTGATTTTGGCCTGCCCTGCGGGGAGGACGACGCTGAATTGACTCATCAGGACCAGAATTCGGAATCAGCCGAAGCTGATCAGGATGGGAGGGCCGAATGTAGCTGGACGTAATCTTACCCCTCGGATAATACGGCCGGAAGGTCAGAGACGAATGATGCAGCTGGTTTAGCGGAGACGCCTTCGGCCCAAGACAAAAGTTCTGTTGGGACCGAAACTGAAGCCGACCAGGTCTGCATTCACGAAGACCTGTATGTCGAAGGCATGGACGATCAGATGGCAGTGCTACCTGAGGTGACTATCTGCCCTCTAGCGGTTACTATGAAAGATCTACAGGTGGGCGACCCAGACGTGAACACTCCAGAAGAGATCAGCAGGTTGAAGGATATTATATAAAAAAGGAGACGCCTGCTGATTGGCCCATGTAATGCACTACCTCCAGCGGCTTATGGGGCAGTATGCGACATCGATGTTGGTAACGCGAAGCCAGTAGCGCAGAGGTGCCCAAGGGTAGCCCCCACGTATCGAGAAAAGCTATCAGAACTCATTAAAGGATGCCTGGCTACTAAGATCCCCCAGCCGTCAACCTCGCCATGCGCGTCGCGTATCGTAATCGTTATAAGAAGGACGGGGTAGACATAAGGTTGTGCATTGATTACCGATTCGTAAACCGGCTAACTAAGCTAATGGTTTACCCGATGCCGCTAAATAACGACCTGCTGGAGGATTTGGACAAAGTTTTATGATATTGCTCGTTGGACATGGCTAGTGAATTTTGGGTGGTCTCTATGACTGCCCGTGCACGAGAGATTTCTGCGTTCGGTACACCCTTTGGGTTGTTCGAATGGAGCCGTATGCCGCTGGCCTTAAAAACGCCTCGCAGATATACCAGCGGCTGATAGATAACTCGTTGTATGGGCATTACAAGATCAAGGCAGACCAAGATCCCACAGGGGTCGGTGATGTGTTCACTGACAGTGACCCTGACCCCGACCAAAATCCGAAGGGGTTTTGGTCGTCTGTCCTACAACGATGACTTTTTTGTTACAGCTACTTCCTCGGATTTGTTATGTAAAAACGTGGAGCAATTGATGATTACAAGTGAAAAGTGGAATCTCTCGATTAGTGTAGCGAAAAGTTTCTCGGGAAAGACTAAGTGACCTACTTGGGTCACCAAGTCTCAATTGCTGGATTGGAAGCCAATCATAAAGATTTATCGTCATTAAGTAATTTGACCTTCCCGCGGTCATTGAAGGCCATGCAATCCTTTTAGGCAGCTTGAACTATTTCAGTCGCTTCATCGAGAACTTTGCGGTTTACGCAGCAGTGCTGTACGACCTGCGGGAGGGGGACTACCATAAGTTGCGAGAGCAGGACTGGCAGGAAGAAAGGCTGGCTGGGTCAGCTATTTTATCCAATGAGAAGGTAGCGCCGTCAGCCCTAGCAGGCGACCGGCTCACCGACTCAAATCCGGCCAGGATTGATGACCACATTACCAGGGTGAAGGTGGCCTTTGGGATGCCAAAAGTAAAGAAGGCAAACACACCGGTTCAAAAACACATTGATTCGGATAAGATACCGGTGGTCATCATCTATGCTAACAAGTGGCCCATCTCGGCTGTCCTAGTGCAGGATCATGATGGCGTATAACTCCCTGTGATGTACACCAGCTGAACTCTGAAACCAATGAAGTGAACTATAGGCTAGTGGACAAGAGAGGTTTGACCTTGCTACGGATCGTGGATGTTTGTTATACGATGTTGGTATCCCGGTCTATCAAGGTGTTATCCAGGCGGGCGACCTTGTCATGGCTTCTTACGGTGAACGGAATTTAATTGATGGTCGGCTGGGTAAATGGGCTGCACTGTTGTCCTAGTGGTCACTAGCGATGATCAAATGCACTAAAGGAGAAGAAGAGATATAGGCGCATTAGCGGCCAGCATCACCCTAAGAGCAGAAGTGGAAGAAGAGCTGATAGCGATAGCTCCCCGGAAGTAGCCATGACAATCCATCACACTCCCGCCACTGACAGTCAGTCCAGCAGAAGAGTTGATGGTTCTGAGCTTCGAGAGTCAGCAGGCGTCAATAAGGAAGTGGGTGCTTACGGTGTCATCTTGTGGAAGCTGCCCGAGTGGAAAGTGGTGCTCGCTGCCTCCGACTGTACGCCTGGTATAACTGTGGATGAGGCGAAATACCGAGGACCGCTGCTTTGCTTGGATTTGCTTGCCGGCCAGACACAGGAGCGAATTATTATATGTGGTGACTCCAATCTAGTGATCGGACAATCCCAGGGGAAATAGACGGCAAGGCTCCCCGATCAAGTTTGTTGAATGGCCGGGTCATGTCAGCACTGAGGCAATGGCTAGAGCATGAAATGCTAGACGTTAAAAGAGAGTGAAACAATAGCGCAGATCATCTGGCTGTAGTGGCCATGCGAGACCAGGTCGGTCTCACAGTTTTGGATCCACTAATGTTGGGCGAATTGGCGGAAATTAACAGGTTACCAGAAGCTGATTTCGTCTACCGGTTTACCTTCGACTGGTAACTATAAACATTGAATCCCAACAGGTTATGGGCCCAAAAGGTGATGTTGAAAACTTCGGTGAAGATTATGAAAAAGAGAAGCCTACCACGATGGGAGTTCAAGGTGCCCGACAGGTAGAAATGCTGAAAGGCGTGATCAACAGACTAGAGCGTCTCGAGTCGAGACGGATAGTTTTGGTTATAACAATTTCCCACGGCTGGGAACGAAGATTCAAATGGCATCTTAAGATGGGACACCAGAGAAAAACAAACGATATAACAGATCAATTTCAGGAACAAGGAGCTGGTATTGGAGGTCGAAACTACCAAAACATGCATCAACCAAACCTAAAATCGATTTTTTAGCCTTCGTCAGCACGCAAATGCAAGTTGTCGATAAGTACATTTGATGGAAAGAGGTATACAAGAATTTATGTGCCGGATTCCAGAAATGCGGCTGTGGTGTAGTCGCTCTCAGAAATTCCTTCCGAGATGCGAACACCCACGGGGGCCCCATATGACTGACTGTCGGAGGGGGTTACTCCGTCCATCCAGGTCCTGGTCCGAGCCAGCATCAAGCTGGCTGGACCGGTCACTTCCATCACCTTGGACGTGACGACTGGGATGACCATCTTGTATAAAGATCACCTTGTTTACCCATCAGCACTGGCGGTTACGCTCTCGTGGTGGACGCTAAGGCGTAAAGTTAAAAGCCGGTTTAATCGGTGGACGAGTATTCGGACTAGGGTTGCTCCTAGGCGGAAATCTTTACCGGGGAACGGACTGGTTATACTTGCAATTTATATACCGCAAAGGCTGGACCGAGAGCAATGGAACGGCCAGCTTAACCACAGATAATAATGGGGTTACACCGTTCTTATGCGTAGTCAGTAAATTCAAACAGGATGATTTTCTGAGGTTTTCGGGGTTGAGAGGCAGCCACTGATCAGGAATTTCTTCCTCAACCTCTTCTTCTTGCTCTTCATCCTCCTCATCTTCCGCTTCGTCTTTCCTCTCAAGTTTCGGGGGGCCGTCAGCTTAGTTGGAGTCAGATGCGTCTTTTGAGTGTTAATGAGTGGCTGGCGTTAGAGCGCGAGAAAAACGGATGAGTGTACTCGTATTTCCCAACGCCAAAGCCAGCTGGTGATGGACGACAAATCAATGAATTGATCCGGGGCCGGGTAAGAATCAGCTCTACTACTAAAATTTAGGAAGAGAAGTCGGGTAGCCGCACAGGATCGGGATAAGACAGCTCCCACTTGCTGGTCGTGATAATCTTCGTCTGTGTCATAGCCATATTCGAAATCGCTGGAAGGCGGATCCGGGTCAATTTCCGAGCCGGACGGCGAGTCAGCTTTTGAGCTGAACGGCGGGCCAGTTGTCGAGACAGGTGGCACCGGAAAAGTGAGTGGGTCACTGCAGTTGTCTTTCTTGGAGTCGAATCCGAATCGTTGTCCGACTCGGCTAAGCCACACAGGCGCAGGAGATGGCCCACGGGCAGGGAGAATAGTTCCTCTTTGCGTTTCCTCCGTTTTGGGCTGGTCAATGACAGACCAGAACCAGCCGGACGCTAACCGTTTTCTGTCCTGCGCGGCCGGACGACAGAGGAAGCTTGCGGTGGAGAAACGTTTCACTTGTCTACCATACCCAGGACGTCCAAAATGGCCTCTTGCACACGCGGAGTTGCCTGCGTAGCGGGGACAGCCCAAGTCCGGGTCTCTTCTAGCTGATCCTACACTTCACATAGAAGCGATCTGACTCGGACCTCCTTGGCTAGCAAGACGGCGTAGGCATGGTCGACCCGGGCCAGTTCGTCACAAGCGTCATAATATTGCGATCGAACCTATCTGAGGTTGGTCTGCAGTCTCTGCTTCGCGGAGGAGGCCTCCTGAAGCCGATGTTTGAGAGAAAAGATATGGCCGAGGGCATGGAAATAAGTTTCTTGCAGCTGGTCCCGGTCATCCTGCATGTCGGCTAGTTCCCAGGAAACTTGGCGGTATCGGCCATGGAGGTGCAACAGTCCCTGAGCTTTTTGCGACGCTTCGGCAGACAGGTCTTTCAGTTGCTTCAGTTGCATATAAAAGCGCCATGCCCAGTACGAACCATAAAGCAACGGGATAACAGTACAGAAAGTGGTGAGGCACTTACGCTGTAATTCCGAACTGTGGACTAACTCTTTGTTAGTGACTCGAAGGGGTTCAACGACGTCCGTCAGTATATGAAGGTGGTCACGTTCCTTCCTCAGGCTTGCGACCTGTTTTTCGAGGCTGGCCGAGATGGAAACTCTCCGGACTTCTCACATTCGGTTGGAGACCGATTACAAGTCTCTCTTGGAGACTTGAAGAAGCACGGCATTCGCCGTGGCGATGCGTCTCGTCCGAAGACGTAGATGATCGATACGGCTTGCGCCTCCCAACGTAAAACGTTGGGTGAAGGCGCATGGCCGCGGGAATATCTAGTGTATAGGCATTCTCTGAACGCTTTGGACCTTGAAAGGTCCAATTAATTTAGGGAGTAATTTCCGTGTAGGGAAGTTGCTAATTGCATGTGTAGACAAATTAGTAGTTGATAACAGAACTAATTCACCTTTTTGAAAGGAATTTGGGTTTTTCCTTCCATTCTTATCTGCATATTGCTTCTGCTTATCAAAAGCAGAAGCAAGTGCGTCTTTTACATAGCGTATTACAGCTTGGCGCTGTAATACGAATTCATCTACTGCTTTTTTAGCAGTAGATGGGCTGTCTTCGTTATCTGCAGCCATTGCTGCAGACAAATATTCTGCGTAAGCAGCTTCAGTATCCGAAGCTGCTTGAGTTTCTACTGTGTTAACAGTAGAAGACTCGGTCATAATTTGAGCGGGTCCCTCCCCCACCTAGATTTGGCGACCGCCAAGTAAAGCTGGGGCTCGTGGATGCCATAAGGCATACACGTAGAACGGTGTATGCTTTGTAGAAGCATGCACCGAGTTTTTGATCGCAATCTCGATGAGTGACAAAAAGTGTCTCCACTGCTCGAAGGCATGCGCGTATGAACGCAGCATGTCTCCGAGAACGCGGTTAACGCGTTCTGTTTGCCCATCCGTTTCCGGATGGTTCGGAGTTGACATTTTCAACTGCGAGCCCAACAAAGAGAACGTTTCTTGCCAGAAACGTCCTCTGAATCTCGGATCACGATCCGAGACAATGTTTTCCGACATTCCGTGTAAACGGAATATCGTGTAAACGAATATCCGCGCTGTTTGCGCGGCAGTGACATTTGCTGACACTGCAGCAAGATGAACCATCTTGCTGAAGCGGTCCACAAAGACCACAATTCCTGTCTTCCGACTGGGGTCATCCGGGAGACCAAAGATGAAGTCCATGGAAATGGCCAGCTCTCTGTCGTAACCGGCAGAGATTGGAGGGGAGCCTGCGCTGAGTGCGCAGGCTTCACGCGCTGGAGTATCTCGCAAGCGCGTACATACTTGCGTACCCATTTATACTGGTTACGCCAGTTTTTTTTTAACAACTGCATTGTTCATTTCAGCTATGCCTTCGATAACGGATTTAAAATTATCACCACTATACCCAGAAGTAAAATAGAAGTAAACACTCACCATCAGAATACTGGTAATAATAATACCAGCGGTATACTAATAATAATTGTGGTTATCAAAAGGCATAGGTTCATGAGAAGAGTAGAAATCGCGTGCGAGAGAAGCCTACGTCTTTCTCGACCTTGATGCCACGAAATCGGTACGTTATGATACTCAAATAGTAGCTGATGTTTGAGATCATCGTCGTTTGGAACGACGATGCGACTAACATTTTGTTGGTCTGTGCTGAAACAGACTATCGTGCAATCGGTAACGATGCACGCAAGCGCAAAGGAACTCTGGGAGTTTCTCGCGTTTCCGAGATTGATTACTGAGGTAATCAATCAGCAGACGGGTTTCTTCGTCTGCTTTGTACGCTCGTCGTACCTGTCGTACGAGTGACGACGACAGAGAAGTGCAACGCATTGCGTTTCCACGGATTGCCTCCGTTACAGACGGTTTCGTCTCGTAATCGGGGCGTCGTGAGAGCGCATCCGCTATCACGTTCAACTTTCCGGATTTATATTCAACCATGAAGTTGTATTCAGCAAAGAATGACAGCCAATGTGCCATTCTTTGAGAGATGTGTGGTGAATTCACGGCCGTGTGTAACGAAGCATGGTCCGTGTAAACCACAAACGGTCTATCTCCTAAGAGATAGATCCGAAACTTTGCCAGTGCATGCTTTATGGAAAGGAATTCCTTGTCATGTACTGGATAGTTGCGCTCGGCTTGCCGCAACTGACGGGATTGGTAAAATATTACGCGATCACGATCATCGTGATCGCGCTGCATCAAGGCACAGCCGATGGCGAAATCGCTCGCGTCGCAAACGACGTGAAACGTTCGCTCGTTATCGGCTATCGCCAAGACAGGAGCTTCAGTCAAGCTACGCTTGACTGCATCAAGTGCATCTTGACACTGGGTATTCCAGTGCCATTCGACATCTTTCTTAAGTAATTGAGAAAGAGGTCGAAAAAGACCGGCATAATTGCACGAATATTTGTGCAAGTGTATCGCCAACTTAAGGAACTTTCGAATTTCCTTTACATTATTTGGCGTAGGCCATTCAACGATCACCCTGATCTTTTCCGGATCAGTGCGCACCCCGTTCTTGTCCACAAAGCAGCCAAGAACGGGTATCTCAGGTGCACCAAAGGTGCACTTCTT
>MIQA02008455.1:0-14048 GCA_001887855.2 Sclerospora graminicola | reverse complement strand
CCCCCTCGCTCATACCTTCCGACCAATCCGCCCCTCGGCCGTCCGCCATCCGTGGTCGTCCCGTCCGCCTAGTCCACTAGCCCAACTATCCACGTCTTCAGTCGCACTCATCCGGCCTGATTCCAGACCTGGTGCCGTCCGGCCACTGGTAGATCGCTCGGCGACGGCCTTCCGGCATCTATGTCCTTGGTCCACATTTTCCGCCAATCAGAAGGCGCCCTTTGGAAAGTACTTCACACCTTCCCATCAAAAAATTCACAAGCCACTTTACCACACGTGGAACGAAGTGTTAAGAACTATGTAAGGTGAGATCGAGCCCCAACCGTTATCGGCTGACACGACACAGGGGAGGCTGGGGTGAAGTGGTTCCGGAGTCAATCAACTGCCGGATGTGAAGTGCGCCTGGCCGGAGCCGTCTTGGCCAAAATTGATGGCCAGGATGGCTGCCTTAGGGCAGCTACTAACAGACATCGGATGACGACTGCGCGTTAAGTGTCGGACCAGTATATGGACGCGGAACAGAAGCTAAGGGAGATGGTCCAGGTGCGTTGGGTCAGGCCAGCCATGTTACCCGAAGTCATCCAGCAGGATCAAGGCTGGAAGGCGACCGATGGTGGCTACGGGCGATCGAAAGACGGATGCGAGGCTCCAGGGAGGTCATATCACTGTGGCAGGCGGGCGAAGCACCGACAAAACTAAATGGGTGGCCAAGAAGAAAATTTTAGAGATGATGGCCGCGTCACCCTGGTGCCATCCCGATCTGTATGAAAGACCATCCAAGTTGGCCCCTCTATTTCAGGGAACGGTACACAAGCGTCCAGCAGGCTGGCTACGCTATTTCGGGTAAGGTACACCATAGATTTATATTGGATTTAGTGATAAAAGCAGTATACGTTTCTCGTTGTAAGACACAAGTCGCTACTTATTGGTTCACAGCAGAGGGTTAATAAGGTCCCCTCTAGCTGTTATTGGTTTGCCCGGGGAAGGTTAAAAGGAGCCCACCGGAAGTCCCCTGACCGGAGGTCATCTAAGAAACTTTATGCTCACTCTAGACGCCCGTGTATAAAACACTAAGTTGTATTGGAAGGAAGGCAGAGTTTTGGTTTACTGTGGAAGATTGTGGAGTATTGTTTGGATTTCACGAATGCACGTAAAATTGGAGTAACCCCCTTATTGTCTTTGGTTGGGCTGGCCGATCGAGTAATTTACTAGAATCAAGTATAACGCCAGTCCACCCCCCGGTGAACATTTTGGCCCAGGGGCAACACTAGTCCTAACTCTCGTCCACTTAACTTAACCGGCTTTTAACGTTCCCCAAGGAGATCGTACCCGCCAGTGCTGACGGGTACACAAGGTGAGCTTTACATAGCATGGATCATCCCAGTCGTCACAGCCAAGGTGATGGAAATGGCTGATCCAGCCAGCTTGATGCTAGTTCAGACCAAGATCTGCATGGACGGAATACCCCCTCCGATAGTCAGTCATCTAGGCCCCCCTTGGGTGTTCGCACCTCGGAAAGAATTTCCGAGGCTGACTACACCACAGCAACCTTCCAAGCGCAAAGTTCCTCGATACAATGAATGAGCGTCTTTGATGCCAAAATTTTCCAATACGGAAGCGAGTCACGATTTGGATTTTTTTTCGATTTTAAGCGATCTTACATGCTGATTTAATTAATGGCTTTCGAGAGAATGCCGTCACCAATGTATCCACCTCGGACGTTTGGTCGCACTCACAGTTGACTCGATGAAAGGCACATTTATGATCCTCGATGAAATTAAGCACCTGATTAATCAGAGGCGTATGAAAGAGGTGTCCTTTAATGCCGCGATTATCTCCATCTCTACGCATTATACCTGCTTCGATATCGTACAGAGGAAAAGTACTTAAAACCTCGACGCTGTCACCGATATCGCACGAAATGTCGGCAATACGGAGTAGCTTGTGTGTAATGGGACACCATAAAATAAGTGATATTTAGGTTGAAATATCACAGTTCATTTTCAGTCTCGATCTGAAATATGAATATTGGATGATAAGTTTATCATAATCCACAAGGAAATCCGATTCGGATCCAAATACCGAATCCACGAGGGGATCTAATAAGAAGAGTACTATTAAATCAGGTTTATGCTACAAGTGTGTATGATTAGTTTAGGATTAATTATAAAACTTCCTCCAGGGCAAAATAAACACACGATCAGAATATACAAGTTTCCAAAATAAACGCCACAAATCTAAATAGATAGTATCGGATTACCATCTTATACAAATATTCACTATAGGGGTTCACAATCGGAAGAGAACGGGCGAACTATTGAAAACGGCATATAAAACTTAGAAATTATAAAAAATAAGAAGAAACAATTCAATAGAGTACCTTGGTCGGACCACAACAGCTAGGACATCTTTTTAGCTTGTATGTCTTGATGTAGTAATCCACTTGCCTCGTAGTATTGCTGAACGACAGCAAATCCATTCAAACAACGCAAAATGAACATCCATCACGTTCAAGCGCTTCTAGTGTTGAAAACTGGGATATTTACCGCCCGAACAACGGCATTAAGCTCGGACCACTCTAGACTGCGCAGCACTATATCTGGCGATCTTGAGGAGTAGAAACTTCATCATCTAGCAGCACAGTTGCTGAAACACTTAATTGCATGCTTTCAATACATCCTGATTGTCATCTTTGACTAGGGCGGGAATTTCCTGTCGACCGCCGCCAGCTGTGTCCATTCATTCCGACAAAGCGTCGGTCCTAGGATGCGATTCAATGAGAAAAATATTAAAAGAAAGAAGTGATCTAGTGCTTTCTTTTTATCCAATCTGTGTTCTCTAAAACGTAGTTTTGAACCAATTACGATGGATTTTGTGTAAATGTTGCGTTTATTTTGCCCCGGAGGAAGTACTTAGCCCTTAAGCCACTCATAATATATACACCCTTAAATCTACCGTCTTGCAGTAACACGTCCTAGTTATATATATTAACATATATAATTAAGGGACTGTTAACTAACTAAATAGTCCAGACTAAAGTTTAACCCTACTTCAACTATTGGGGAACAACTTACATTTGTTCCCAACCAATTGCACGCTTCCTCATTTGCAATTAATACAGTGTAAGCCTGTAACAGCTAGCCTGTTACATCTGGTAGCACTTTTTGATCCGTCTTAGCGACCACTATTCCGCTCCGCTAGTTAACCAGCGCCGCTCGATCGACATGGCGACGGCCAGCGAGCGTCAAGTTGCGCAAGACCTAGTGAGGGTGGCATTCCCTCACTTTCAACAACGTACCATGGACACCGTTGTTATGATGATGCGGACCATTGGGTCATTCAATCCTCCAATACAACTCCTCGGAGGAAGCTTTGGACATGGTAAGTCGTTTCAACGACTTTACCTTGATCCACATTTGCGCTCCGCGTCATTATTGTCGCGGTCGGCACCCTTAACGCCTACGGTAAGCGTTGAGGTAGTAAAGGCGCGAATTCCGCCCTTTACTGGTGACGGGGGTGAGCCCCTATGAAGATGGTTCGCAGAGGTGGAATATGCCAACTCTGCGCAGAAGATTGTTGACCCGCGTCAACAAGCTTATTTTGCGACAACATGCATGGGCAGCCGTGCCAGGGCATGGGCGATGAGTCGGAGCTCCACTGATGAATCTGCGTTCTTGACTTACCGAGAATTTAAAGCTGAGCTTAAAATCAACTTTAAGCTCCGGAAATGAAATTAAGCTGCCGGCAAGAGTTCATGGAATTCCGGCAAGGTAAGCTTAGTCTACAAGCTTACGCCCAGAAGAATCAATATTTGTTGTCAAATATTGTGTATGAGCCGGTACCCCCTGTCATGCAGGTAACTGGCTTTATGAAGGGCCTGAATGATGGTCCCATCAAGCAGAGTCTTTATCGAAACCCACCAAAGATTCTGAGCGATGCTATCGACCAAAGCATCGGGGAAGAATTTATCATGCGATCCGCGTCATCGCATGCCAGATTCGGTCGAAGGGATCAACAGCCTTTCGACTTTAACATGCAACATCAGCATGCTAACCAGTTCCCAAACAGACAAGTTCACACTTTGCTCCCAAGACACCAAAACCCGCGCCAGAGTATGGGCGGAGGAGGTCCAGAGTCAATTTGATTAATCGGTTGCAGTTGCCCCAACGACGAGGCAACCGAAGAATAAGAAGATTCTTCGCCGCAATCGATGCGCAAAGATGGGGCACTACGCCCACGAGTGTATGGCGCCGCGGCCGGCGCCACGCATCCAGCGGACAGGACAGCTCGCTGGTCGGTGACACTAGCAGGGACATCCCTCTGTTGATGCAAAAAAAGTGAGCGACCAGTAGGGGCGGGGTATCCTACTGGAAGGGTTAAGGACATCGGGCATGTGAGGATAATAGCCCCAGACGGGACTATGTCCTGTCAGCATGTGCAGGGTGAAGGAAAACCTCTCATCATCCTAGAGGTTATGTGCATGGAAACGATGTCCCTATGCGAGCTTTGCTTGATACAGGAGCGTCAAACAATTTAGTTAGAACTGAGGTTCTAACGTCGTTAAATTTCGTGCAGATTGAATCTCCACGAAGTATGTTGTCCGTCCGGTTAGCAACAGGTGCAACCGTGATTATACCAAAGCGTGTGATTCGCACACGCTTCGACTTAGACAAACTGTCGTTGGATGAATACATCATCCTCGATCTTGACGACAAGTTCGATGTCATCTTGGGCATCGCTTGGATGTCCAAGCATCAACCAACAATCGACTGGGTTAACCTGTCGATCGACTGCGGTGGGTCCACAGGAACTGATCACCCTGTGAGTAATCCGACTGTATCAAACTTTACAACCGCAGCGTTGGGCAGTCTGGTGGATAGCAATGGCACCACCAGGTCTGATCTAACACTATCAGCGAAAGGTACATCCGCTGATAAGAGTCCAGTGGGACTAACCCACGCAACAGTGGAGTCGTTGTGTGTTGGTAACGTGTGCAACAAGGGTGACAAACACCCCCGTGTTCAAGTGTCCACGACTAACGACGGTCGTCGTGATGAAGAGAAATCCACGGTGGGAAACACGCACCGTGAAAACGAAGGTACCAACACGAGGGAAGACAATCCCCGTGTTGAAGATGAAGAACTCACGACTGCTCTCAGTCGAGAGCAAGGACATTCCATGGTTGGCAGTGGCCACCATGATGGAGAAGCCTTGCACACGAGTGATAACGATCACCGTGTTGCAACACAGGCAATCGATCAGACGAGCGCATCTGATCGCGTGAACGGGTCAGTCGAGACGATCAACGTCTTGACGCAGACAGAGACCGGATTAGCTACCCAGTCTCTGGCACCCGATAATCTTCCGAAAGAAGGTTCGGAAGTGATGGCCTTCCAGCCCTTAGCTGGAAAAAATTGTGAAGAATTTGCGCGATGATTAGATTGAACAGATCTACGTCATCGTTGCAACAGATGATGTTGTGGATATTATTTGTGAACGAATATCCACACTACAAACGGAGAATATTAGACAACAAAATCATTTAGTGAGAAGTTGCCAATTTGAGAGCTGAAAGGAAATTATATTTATTTAGCTATATTGTTTGTTACAGAAAGATAAAATAGTAACCAAGTGAAAAGATCTGGTTATCCGTGATTTACCGAATGTTTTTCACAATATCCGCTCAGATAATGTTTGAGGGCGGGCAGAAAAAAATATAAGATTTTGTGGCACAAGCTGCAAAACGTTCTATTTTTTCAGAGCGAACTCAAAATAAATTTCTACACTTTCGCAGACTGGAATATGTATAAAAAATAGCTAACCACCATGACATCATTGAACCTAACAATAAATCTAGAGAGACGCCCACCGGATTTTATTTTATTTTGTCCACACCTCCGGTGGCCTGCTCGGTCACACTCTCGGTCATCTGCAGAACAGAAAACATGTCGTCAAAGCGGAAACCCCGTTGATTCATACTAAAAAGACATTTTGTGAACGTCGAGATTTTTTGTAGACGAATTGTCAGGACATGAACGGTTTCGACGTGACTTGGCAGACGAACGGCGAAAGAATATATTCTGACGCTAAAGCGAAGAGCCCTCGGCTATTTCGCTTTTGGATCCAGCATCGGCTGCTTCCGATTGAATGTGCATTTTATTCGAGTGTATATTCGAGAATTACTGCTGCAAACACGTCAACATTGAAATAACCTATCCAGCATTAATATTCGCTTTCTGTCGAGTACCCAAGAATGGCACAACACCTAGGAAAACCCCATACAATTTTATAGAGCTAGGTGTGGGCATTTGTCATTTTTTGCTTCAGTAGAATACGTTTACGGTCAGTGAAAAGAATCGATCGCAGTTAAAACTAGTCACATCTTTCGCGTCATGATCACAAGCCAACAATTAAGCACTATTACGTAGGGATAATAAATATACTTACGTTTGCACAAATAGCGCAGGAAATGACCTAGAGCTATCGCAATCAAGAGAACAAAAAAAGGAAGAAAATGAAAGATTAGTGACAAGCGGTTAAGTAGCTACCACGCATTATTAAGTTATTGGCTAGAATGGACTTATCGCTGCGTTAATTTGCATTTGTTCATTTGGTATGTCATTTTTCAGTCTCTATATTTTTGAGCAGTTTCTCAATAACAGACGAAATAATACTGTTAAATCGCATTATATCGGTTTTTGACCTCTACACTCGGTCATATGGAGATTACACCGTATCTGGTCGGGATTTTTTGGAAAGACAATGTTATAACTGACTGATATTAGTAATGGATTGATTTCAGACTGAATGAGCAGGTGTTCTATTGGGAACGAGACCGCTCCCAATGAACAAACGAAAGTCCAGCGCTTTGAAGCGCTGAGTTGGGAGTCGCTTAAAGCAAACTCCCCGTACTATGAAGTACTTTGAGAATACGCCGTTGTATTCCCAGCTGGAGTACCTTGTGATATCCCTAAGGACAAGGGAACTCGCCATGAAATTGACCTCGTGCCCGGCACGAAGTATTGCGTCACTTGGCAATGACCATCATCGCGTGACCAAGTCAAAGCGATCGACGAGTTCTTCGAAACTCGTCGCAAGGCAGGACATGTGCGGGAATCCACCTCCCCGCACTTCAGTCCCACCTTTTGTGTGAAGAAATCCACTGGTGGGTAGAGAATCGTGCGGTATGCTTTGGGAGTGGCTTGTGATGCCACAAGGGCTTCGAAACGCCCCTGCGATACTCAACAGATGCGTAACGCATCTATTACGCCCGGTGCGTGAAATTGCACCGGGCTACTTCGACGGTGTGTTCATCGACAGCAAGGCTGAACACCATAAAAGTGATGTAGATCTTCATAAAGAACATCTACGATGAGAGTTAGAGCTTATGCGTAAACATAAGCGCTATGCCAACTTGAAGAACTGCACTTTCGATGCGCCTAAAATACCCGTTCTTGGATTTTTTGTGGGCATGAAAGGGGTGCGCCCTGATCCGGAGAAGATCAGGGTGATTGTGGAATGGCCTACGTCAAATAATGTCAAGGAACGTCGTAAGTTCCTTGGGTGGCAACATATTTGCACAAGTATTCGTGCAATTATGCTGGTCTCATCCGCCCTCTTTCTCATTTACTGAAGAAAGATGCCGAATGGCACTGGGCCAAAACGCTTTTGATGCAGTCAAGCGAAGCTTGACTGAAGCGCCTGTTTTGGCTATAGCCGACAATGAGCGACCGGCTCACGTCGTTTGCGACGCGAGCGATTTCGCAATTGGCTGTGCCTTGATGCAGCGTGATCAGGATGACCGTGATCGCGTAATATATTACCAATCGCGTCAGTTGCGCCCAGCCGAGCGCAACTATCCAGCTACCATGAAGTATGCACTGGCAAAGTTTCGAATCTATCTCCTAGGAGATAGACCACTTGTGGTTTACACGGACAATGCGTCGTTACGCACGGCCGTGAATTCACCACACCTTTCTCAAAGAATGGCACGATATCCGTCATTCTTTCCTGAATATAACTTCACGGTTGAGAATAAACCGAGAAAGATGAACGTGAGAGCACATCCGCTATCACGTCGACCTGATTACGAGACGAAACCGTCCGTAACTGAAGACATCAGCGCAAACGCAATGCTGCTTTGTTGTCGTTCCTCGTGCGACAGGTACGCCGAGCGTACAAAACAGACGAAGAGACACGTCTGTTAATTGATTGCCTAAGTAATCAATCGGATCAGAAGCGCGATGAATTTTTTTAACACCTTAAATTTATTACAATATATATTATTATAATATACTTCTTCCGTCCAAAATATAAGCGCAGTCGACAGTTAAACATGTCCCAAAATATAGGGCAGAGTATCGATGCAGACTTGGCTTAATTATACCCACAAGCTCCGCTAAGTGCGAACGTTGGTTCGTGCATGGAGGCAAAAGTACGATGGTCTTGGCGAGATTTTCGCTGCTAATTCGCCGTTTAAGCGTGGTCTGTCACAACTCTCACACTCCACGTCGTGTATGGAGCCCGTTTGGATTTCCTCTCTCGCAATTTCCAAAGGCGGAAAGCGATCGTTCGGAACAGCCAAACTTGACGGATAAAGCAGGCACAAGTCCCCTTGGAAGGCAAAGTTTCGTGGCCGCCGCATACATACGGGCAAGTACGGCTCTGCGCTCGTCTGTGGTCAAGTTCTTGCGCGTTTGTGAGGGTTATGAGCGGCGCTGCGTCATTTTTAAAATGTGGAGGCTTGGGAATACCAACTTTCGCTCGTCATATCTCATGATCTAGAGCGTCAATCGGCTCGCACCAAAAACCCCGCCAATCAGCAATAAAAGCGCTTTCTATTCCGCCAATCAACAGCATGCAGTAGTTTCTGGGAGCCTTAATCGAGAATTTTGAAAAATCACTGCCTTATATTTTGGGACAGAGGAAGTATATTTTTCAACAATATGGTTATTTTAAAAATAATTCAAAAGTTCCTCCGCGCTTGCGTGCCCCGCTACCGGTTGCACGATGGTCTGCTGCTTTACATCACAGACCAACAAGATGTTAGTCTCATCGTCGTTCCTATCTAAAACACCAGATACTCTTTGAGTATTATGTATGCACCGATCTCGGGACATCAAGGTCGAGAATAGACATACACTTCTCTCGCACGTAAATTCTACTGGTGGAACCATCACAAGTGGGTACGCAAGTACGTGCGCGCTTGCGAGATTTGTCAGCGCGTAAAGTCTGCGCAGGCTCCCCTCCAATCTCTGCCAGTACCAACAGAGTGTTGTAAGTCCATTTCAACGGACTTCATCTTCGGTCTTCCACCGGACAATAGTCGGAAGACTGGAATCGTCGTCTTTGTAGACCGATTCAGCAAGATGGTTCATCTTGTTGCAGTGTCAGCGAATGTCACAGCTGCGCGAACCGCACAGATATTCGTTGACACGGTATTCCGTTTGCCCGGAATGCCGGAAAACATTTTCTCCGATCGAGATCCAAGATTTACAGGACGTTTCTGGCAAGAAACGTTCTCTTTATTGGGAACGCAGTTGAAGATATCAACTGCGGACCATCCGGAAACGGATGGGCAAACAGAACGTGTCAACCGCGTTCTCGGAGACATGTGCGTCATATGCGCATGCCTTCGAACAGTGGAGTGACTTCTTGCCACTTACTGAGTTTGCAATAAATAAATCGGTGCATGCTTCGACACAGCATACACCTAGTTTTATTATCCACGACCAATTTGCCTACACATGCAATTAGCAACTCCCCTACACGGAAGTTGTTTCCTATGTTTATTGGACCATTTAAAGTCCAAGACGTGGGGGGATGCCTATACGTTGGACATTCCTGCGGCAATGCGCCTTCTCCGTCTTGCGATGATACTCATCCCCACGGCGAATGCCGTGCTTCTTCAAGTCTCCCAAAAGAGGCTTGTAGTCGGTTTCCAACCGATCGTGAGCAGCGCGGAGAATGTTCGTCTCCGCCTGGTTCCGCCCGAGATCCGCCTTTTGGCGACCAAGCTCGACCATCAGCAGATCATTCTTCTGCTGAAGGGCAACGTGAACGCCCAGAATGTCGTGAATCGCTTCACGAAGGAAACGATATGTCGTTACAGAATGAGACATATCGTTGCTCAGGGAAGAAAGACCCTTCTTGAGACTGTGGAGCTGCGAACCATGCTCCGCAACAACGACGGCGAGGCAACTATCAACCCCTGCCGCCCATAACCGGGGAATAAGCCTAACATCCTTGAGCGCATGATTGCGAAGCGCTCGTTTCCTTGTAAGAAGGGGCAGCGTACCGAGTACTCGGTACGCTGGCTGGATATTCCCAAGACTTTGACTCTTGGGAGCCGATCAAAGTTCTGAGGGTTGACGCCGCTGATCTCCTGAAGGGGCTTGAGTAAAATACCTCTCCTCAAACTCGTAACTCGAGGAAGCATCAACCATAGGTGCTGATGGATTCAGGGCATCAATGAGGTCCTTAGTCTCGGAGGGTACAGAGAAACCACTGTATCCCCGCTAATCCTCCTCGTTCAGACGAGGAGCGCCCCTTGGACAACTACGGCAGCCGATATGAGGAGGAAACCATAGTTTATCTCTTCCTTGATGCAGGTGTAATGGATGTACTCCATTTTACCTGTACGCGAGTGCTTTAGAAAGCACTCGCGCATTACGCGAATTCGTTTCACGTAATCATCAGAACCTTTGTTGTAATTATCAACAAAGGCATTCCAACTTTGAGTCAGGGCGTCTTTGTCGTGCCCGTTCTTCCGCGACCCTTCCGGTTCGTGTAATAACGAACCTGGAAGAATAGGTCGACAAAGAACAGACATCTATCATCTGTACTTCGATCGAATCGACGTTCCCGGATGTCTTCGCAGTCATCCAGGGCGTTGATGTCAAACAACGTATATTGGCAGTCACGTTTGTGATAACCGCCACTGTCGGGCATTGTGGCCCACGCTGGGGTCCAATACCCAACTTTGTAAGGAACACGCTGTTCCGTACGATAAGACGATCCAGAAGCGGCGTAAACCACTTCTGTCCGATGTTTCTCGGCAGGTGGAGCGCCGCCTGCCCTATCATCTCGCGTCGGGGCAACATTACCGTGACCCGGCAAGCGACTCGCACCACGGGAACAAGCAATCTGACTTCGCCTCCATCGCTTATAAGACTCGTCGCTGTCGTAATCGACAGCGGTCGACTCCGCTCCAGCATCGCTCTTAGGCGATGCATTTCCAGCGAGTTTACACTCGCCAGGCGTCTTGTGGAGGGCAGCGACTTCCTCGTCCTCTTCTTCGGAGTCGGAACTGTCTCCGAACATCGAAGATGTCTTCTTCTCCACCCGCCATTCAGCAGGTGTCTATGTGCGGGAAGTTGCCTTAGCAACACCCTCACGCTCCCGCTTGGATGCTGCAGTAGCAACATCAGCGACCAGTGACGACGAGTCTCTTGGTCTGTCTTCGTTCGACGCCACCTTAACGGCGTCATTTCTTGAGTTCGGCACACCAGCATTTGGCTTTGTCCGTGGAGGTACCAGCGCTCTTAAGAGCGCCGCCGCGTGTCTCGACCATAGTCTTCTTGGTCGTAATGAATGTTTGGTTTGTAAGCATAAAATGTTTGACCAACAAGTGCCACCATTGATGGCCAATATTAGAACTTATTATTGACCCACCACCTTAAGTGGGGGTGATGTAATGGAGTACCATTACATAAGTGATATTTAAGTTGAAATATCACAATTTTTTTCACTCTTGCGATCTGAAATACGAATAATGGATTATAAGATATCATAATCCACAAGGAAATGTGATTTGGATGTAAATACCGAATCCAAGAGGGGATCTAAGTAAGAGTACTACTTAATCAGTTTTATACTACATGTTTGTATGATTAGGTTATGATTAATTATTCTAATTAGCTCTAAACCACTTATAATATATTTACTCTTAAATCTACAGACTTGCAGCCACATGTCTTCGTTATATATATAAACAAATATAATTAAGGGACTATTAACTAACTAAATAGTCCAGACTAAAGTTTAACCCTACTTAAACTATTGGGGAACAACTTACATTTGTTCCAACCAATTGCACGCTTCCTCATTTGCAATTAATACAGTGTAAGCCTGTAACAGCTAGCCTGTTATATTGTGCTTCTCAGAGCTCCAAAGGTCCCGCATCTGATTTCGAGTAACCAGTCGTGGGAAACAGACATGCCGTTCACTAGCGTGGACGTATAGGGCAGCACTTTGTCATGACAGCCAGCCTGGGGGAACGGCTGTTTTATAAAAATGAACTTACTGATGATGCCGCTTTATATTTTCGGACGCGCTTAGGTGTGGCAACCGCCTTATTTTCAAACAGAGTGTTAGATACCCGGTCTGGATAGCGACCAAGTTGCTGCAAGGTCAGAAAGAAAGGAAAGACGCAGGGCGGTTTCACTATGCATTTGAGGATGCGGGGCATCTAGACGCAGAGCATCTAGACGCAGGGCGTCAACCGCAGGGTGGTTTCATATACTAGAGGATGCACGGCATCCAGACGCAGGGCGTCTACCGCAGGGCGGTTTCATATACTAGAGGATGCAGGGCATCCAGACGCAGGGCGTCAACAGCAGGGCGGTTTTATATACTAGAGGATGCAGGGTATTCAGACGCAGGGCGTCTACCGCAGGCGTCTACTGCATGGCTGTTACGATGTTAAAGGCAACTTCAGTTTCAACTTATTCTAAGAATTTGTATTTGCACATATATATTCATGTTTTACTAATAAAAATAGGGCGTGCAAGGTGAGGTGCCAGTTAACAATCTGACTGGTGGAGCGCAGGGCGCTACAACACCTTACCTTGAGTCCCCGAGGCCATTTAGGCACCGACCGTAACGGGGTTTGTACTTCCTACTGTCCTACAGAATAGACTGTAGAAGTGCATAGTAATAACAGGTAACTCTGTATTACTACTAATAGTACTATTACTATTCCTACTTAAGTACTATTAAGTACTTACACATAGAAGTCATTAAATCGCCATGGCTACAACTAGTGACGAAACCCAACAGGTTATGAGGCCAACAATCGAAGATGCTGATTGGCCAGAACTGCGGGTCAGACCCGAACCCAGAAAACAACCGGAGAAAAACCCGAAGAAAAAGAAGAAATAACTGGATCCACCCCATTCGACATTGTCGCATTTGGGAAACAAGAAGAAAGTGGACACAAAGATACAACGGGCATTTCCGCGTCATACGCCAAATACCAAGCCACACTACAACCACTGGAAGAAGAAGAAACAATAATGATCAAGGATACGAGCCGTGACATTCGCGTACCGTAGTTAACTGGCGCGGACGACTGCGCAATATGGCAGCTGAAAATAAGAGCGAAGTTTGCTGCGCAAGGAATGCTAGCGCTTGTGGAAGGCCACAAAAGATTTGAAGACATGCGAAACAATAATGCTGAGCGATGCTGGGACATACGCAACAAGAAGGCGCATTGGTTTGTTGTGGACTCGCTAAGCGCGAATCTTGCACTCCGATTGAACAACGCTATCGAGACAGGACAAGCGCATCTGCTGTACAATGCGATACTTGCTGAAGTTGATGGGATGCCGCCGCGAAACAAGCTTGATGTTTTACAAGAGATGTTGAGCACGGAGTTACGAAGCAACCAACGTGTGGAAGACTACATCAACGACATGGTGAAGCTTGCCATGGAATTAGAGAAAGCTGGTGGCCTAATATCGGATGAAAATTTTGGCGAGATATTACGGTCAAGAGCAGCGAGTGTGTATCCTAAATTGGGTAACGAGTACTCAAGAATGAAGGCGCTGAATTCTGGCGCAGAATTAACGCTGGATCAAGTAAGAAATTGACTATTCAAGCAGAAAGGATGCACGACTTTACTGGTCAACGACGTGATGGAGCGCGCGGGGTCGCACTACAAGTAAACAATGCCGAGGCGCGCAGGGCGGGCCATGGACCAAGCATGAGAAGTACAAGTACCCATCGAAACATTGAAGAGGATATAAGGCGTAGCTACTGCCGCGTAT
>MIQA02008454.1:0-18713 GCA_001887855.2 Sclerospora graminicola | reverse complement strand
CCCTCCGACCTGATCAAGATCATCGTTTTCGTCACCGAGTCCACCTAAGTGAGTGTAACCACCCCCGATCAACGGGTACACAAGGTGAGATAAAGTTAAACATAGATCCTGACGAGCATGAAGACCGGCCAGATGACCGGGAGGATCAGATCAGTCACCATAATGGTGATTCATCTGATTCCGATGCTGATCAGGATCGACGGAGTACCCCCTCCGATAGTTGGTCGTCCGGCCCAGTGGGTATCCGGATTCCACCCAAGACTTCCGTCATGGATTTGGAAATCGGCCCCACCGCAGATTTACCCCTCATCGGTCCGTTAGCAAATCCCGGGACCACTTCACCACAAACCTGCTGGTAGCGGCTGACCTACAAGAAGTGGAACGGGAGGGGCACCCAGGTGGACACTGGCTGCTTACCTGTATGTCATGTGGAGAAGTGCACGGTCCTGGATACCAGGTCCCGTCCTCGGTTGGCTCACCTTTCTTCTTCACCTTACTGTTAGCCATGTGTAACGTCATGGGACAAAGGAATATGTCCAGGTCACAGTGGCCGGCTTTGATTCCATCGACGATGAGGGTACATAGGCTGGCCCAGCTTTCAGCCGCTCGATTGCGGCGCTGTTTTCGTCGGGCACGGTATCCAGCCAGAACGGGACCATCACGCTGGGCTTCAGCTGAAATGAATAGGAAGTGAGTGGAATCCCAAATAGCTCGACAATGGTGGGAGAGAAATTCCGCATACGCACGACGAAAACCTGCAAACCAGCCGGTGCGGGGTAAGCCCATATCGGGCATATCCGTCGCCAACACGGTCCACTGCTCGAGAGACATGACCGCTTCTATCTGCGTAGGATTGACCAGGTCAGTACACCAATCCGAAACCTGGGGTGACCGGAAAGCCGGAGGAAATATCCACAACGTAGGGCGAGATAAACATCGGGCGACACGGCTGCCAGTGAGATCAGCGATACGCAGGCCTCTTAGCTGGAGCGCAGACCATGGACGATCCGCACTTAGTTCGGAAGTGTTCAAAATTTTTTGACGAGGAATCCTGAGGGGGGGGACTCTTCAACCGACTTCTTTGACTCGTCGATGGATTCTTAAAACCTGCCCATGCTTGGGGCCGGCTCATCCGACCTTAAGACGTCCCGATGAGGTGACTTTTCGAGGTCTTCGGTAATGGCCTCGTCGTCGTCCACCTTGAGCAGGCTTGTTTCTCTTTCTTATCCGGGGAAGCGGTGGATGACCCTCGGGGGTCATGAGTAGAAATGCCAAGAAGAACCGGAGAGGACGGAGAGCCGGGCAAGAATTTGGGATATGGTTACGAGGGCGCGACCTTCCTGAAGCCAGCAGACCTGAAGCGGCCGAGCTCGGACCAGGACTGGAGCCCGACTCGACCTCATCCCAGACCTTCGACACTTCCGCCGACAAGGAAGACTGCTTGGGCCGTTTGGTGGCCGCCCGAGAGGGAAGCGACGAAATCCTGCTGGACCGGCGTTTTCCTCCGCTTATCGGGAGGCCCTCTGGGGATGGTGAGAAAGCCGGCTGTAGACCGGCTGGTAATGGCGGGCGGTTAGGGTCCCGGGAGAAGCATCCCAGATCCGGAGGCTTGTGGTTACCCCAGCATCGACAGTCTGAGGCGGACGCCTTCCCCTCGGATGATTCGACGCCGGCACCAGAGTCAGCAGACAACGGTAAGGATGGGTTGGCGGGAAAATCAGAACCGATACCACGGAGGCAGGCCAAGTCGAGAAGATTCCGGATGGCGCGTCGGATAGGCGCGGGGCCCTGCATCAGACGGGTCACCCTGACATTCGCTTCTGCCAGCCGGTCTCGGGCAGCCTGTATCGCTGACAAGGGGTCCGCTCGACGTTTCATGAGGTCGGAGACTATTTGATCTACATTCGACTGGGTCTTGGCATGCGTCTCTTCATAGTCCTGGATCTGGAATTGAAGTTCGGGCGGCTTGGAGGTCGATTATTCCAGAGTTTCTTGTACTTCTCCAGTTTCTGCAAGAGGTGGATCCGGTAACTCTCTAGCTGACCCGAGCTTACTTGCGATTACTCCAATCGCCGAGAGAGACGGATATATTCCTCGTAGTGCTTCGTTACTTTTCGGGAAGTATGGGAAGACTCGAGCATCAAGGTGTGGAAGTACATGATACGTTTTCCTGCAGAAACATGTAAAGTGAGCAGCTGAGGAAACAAGCCCGGACAAGTGTGGTCACACTTACGTTGGGACTCCACGGTGGATAGGGATACAGGATGCACAGGGAGTCGATAGACTCAGACAGTAGCTTATATCGGTCCCTCTCCCGAACACGGTCAGCAGATTCATTCTCCAATTGACCAATGGGGCCTTGGACGTTTAGGGCAGCGAGTACCTCTCGGGCATTGGCCTCATCTGCTCGCTGGTCAGTCAGTCGAGCGGTTAATGATAGTACGGTGTTTGCATTCTCCAGAGCAGCCACCTGAGAAGTCAAAGCAGTGATCTGACTTCTCAGGTTTACTATCTCCGGCTGCCCTGGACGGCGTCCGAGACCGGTGGATTGCGTACTTAGGCAGCCCACCGGTGGCCTAGCTGGTCTCGGAGGACGAGCCGGCGATGAGTCCGTGTTTGGTTCGTTGGGGCAGGACATTAGAACGTTGGATGGTATCAGATGAATGCGTAATGAGATCGTGCCTCCACCGTTGTGCGGCTGCGACAAGACTCAGGGGCGGCTGTGGTGAAGTGGTTCCGGAATAAACGGACTGATGAGAGGTAAATCCATTTACCCGATTGGTAGAAATGTTAGTCCAAGCTAGCTGCCCGGGTCGGCTACCGACAGAAGCAGGATGACAGCTGCCGGAGGTAGCTCTGGAATCTGAAGTACGTCCTGAGGAATAAGTTCCAACAGTATCTTTTCTGGTAGTTGAACAATTTGAGGGTCACAAAATACTTCTTGCGCGGGATTGAGCATAAAGCCTTTGCACATTTCTCGCAGCGCAACGAGCTCATACATATCCGAAGCGATCAGTAACCCCAACACATTTTCTAGGTCCAAAACTGCGTCCCCGTGTACATAAAGACCAGCATCTTTCCACGATTTCAGGCTCTATATCATACAACTCCACATCCTCTCGCAAGAACTCGCGCATATTTCCAGTTAGTATTGCGCAAAATGGTGATCTAGCAGACAGAATAAACCTATGTGCATGGAGTCTACGAGTGCGTTCCACTTTGGTTCTCTTACTTGCACAATTCTTTTCTCCATTAGCTTCGCGACAGCTCATATCGCATCTCACACACAAAACTACGTCTGCTCCAATTTTAGACTCACCGAATATTTTTTCTTCGTCTTTTTCAGACTTTCCGACAAATATTTGTGGTCTGAGCATGCTGATTTCCCACTTCCTTGATCTTCACCGTCTAACTGGACAACCAGAGCTTAAGCTTACCTCTGAGAACGTCTCGGATCTTGAGTCTACGTCATTGGACTGTTTCGCGACTCAACGTTTTGGAAATGAAAATGTGCTGGCTACTGAGGAATCAGTAGGCGACCCCGCAAATTCTTCAGTCATACTAGTAGAATGAGGCTGCGATGCGGGTTATGACCTTCTCGGGACTAGTAAAGTCGTTGTTTCTTGCACTGCATCTGAGTTTCTGTATCATCAGGTCATCAATGGAAATCTTTTTACATTACCCCAACGACTCAGATAAGTTAAAGCGACACCTCTCAAAATGCTATTATTATTTTTGACCAATCATAATAGCATTTTGAGGGGGTGTCGCTTTAAGTTGGCGACGCCGGTCGACCTTTAGGCATTCTCTATAACAATGGCCAAGATTATTTCATAACAAAGTAGCCCGCAGACCACCCTGCAACCCGCGGGCTGGTATGCGGGTCGACATCAACCCGCACCAACCCCCCTATCTTGCACCCCCACCCCCTTACTATACATTAGGTACAAGGTACCGTAATGACGAGGGCAGACCATTTGTGTGTTGGATCGACTCTGGCAATCTCAATCATATAATGCTGCTCGATGGCTGTCAACTTCACCTGACAGCTCGTCTAGTGACAACAAGAGCAGATCTACCGTACTTTCAATTGCCAAAACACCAATTTCCAAGCATTCATATCAATCTATGGTTGTGAACTTGATACGTGACGTCTTTCGATGGGACTTGTCAAGAATCACGACTACATTTGCGTCGAAATGGCCTACACAAAGATCCTTTCGAACAATCTTCGCTAGGTTACCGTCTTTTGCATTCCGTCGATTTTCATCTAGCTCATTCCTTAGATGGCGTGTTCGCGTTGGTATGCTGTTTCTTCCGTGAAGAGAATGAGTCACCCGCATGTCTCAGTCTACATGTTGGGAATGATATGAATTACACTCCTTATGGTGTTTGTTGATTGGATACCTCTGTGGTGGAGCCGATTTCCAAATCCATAACCGAAGTTTTTTTTGGGGGGAGTCGGATTCCCACTCGCCCGCACGATGAATTGTCGGAGGGGGTACTCCGTTGATCCTGATCAGTATCAGAATCGGACGAAACATCACTAGGATGGCTGGCCTGATCGTACCGGTCGGAACCGGTCGTCTAATGCAACAGAATCCATATTCAACTTCATCTCACCTTGTGTACTCGTTGGTATCCGGTGGTTTCACTCACTCAGGTGGAATCTAGATGGGGAAAATGTTCCGAATCAGGTCGGGAGAGATAATTTCTTCGGGACGGGGTTGCGCTCTGGTGGAAATCTTCACCGAGAACAGATTACGGGGTGATACTATGTATGTGTATCGTAAGGCCGGTTCGGGACTCTTCAACAGACCGGGCCAACCAATAAAACGAGAGATAACTAGAAACCACGAAAAACCACGATCTTCCACAGTAAACCACAACGTTATCTCCACGAAAACCTTTCCAAATAATAAACGTGTTCCAAACACGTGGGCGTGAGGGGTGAGGGTTGAAACCTTAAACAATCCCGTCGGGGGACTTCCGGTAAGCCAAAACGACCCTATGCGCGTCTTAACCGGGAATTAGTTGAGCTACAGGGGCCTAGTTAACCCTGTGCTCCCAATGACCGCGACACGTGGCGGAGCGACGCTTTGCTTAGGGGGTAAATTCAATCATGTTATTTAATATGCAATATCTAATACCTAATGTACTGTGGTGAAGTGACTTGCGAATTAATTAACGGGAAGGTATGAAATACATTCGGCCGAGGGCGCCTTCTGATTGGCAGAAAATGCGGACCAAGGACGTAGATGCCGGATGGCAGTTGCCAAGCGTATCCACCAGCGGCAGGACGGTGTCAGGCATGGAATCGAGCCAGATGGGTGTGATCTAGCTGGAGATGGGCCGTCCGGGTCAGGTGAGCTGGGTGACCTCAGATGGTGGATGACCGAAGGGCGGATTGTTTGGAAGGTGTATGTGCGAAGGGTCCTGAAAAAGGTTGAGCTTTGCAGAGGACGGATGAGGCGCCAGAGTTGGACGCGGAGCTGCTAAGGAGGGGTTAACGCCAGCGGTCAAGTGAGCTTATATGGATGGCTATCCGGGTCGAGCCGGTTATTTGATGTGCGGTACACAAAGGAGCATCCGGCCGATCCGGCTGGGTTTGGCGCACAGTTCACCAAAGAGCATCCGGCCGATCCGGCTGGGTTTGGTGTACAGTACACAAAAGAGCATCTGGATGAAGCTAACTGGACCACTTCAGGTAAGACACATAACTATCCAGCCGGGCTATTTGGGGTAGGTTACACAAAAGGGAGTATTGGACATAGGGATAAAAATCAGTATACGTTTCGCTTTCTTAGACACAAGTCACTTTCATTGGTTCACAGCAGAGGGCTAACAAGGTCCCCTCTTGCTGCTATTGGTTTGCCCGGGGAAGGTTAAAGTAACCCACCGGAAGTCCCCTGACCGGGAGTCGCTGCGTTGTGTATACTCACCTCAAGTCGCCCGTGTTTTGAACACGGTTATATCTCACATTGGAAAGTGTGGTAACGTTTTGGCCTACTGTGGAAGATTGTGGAGTTTCATTTGGATTCCCTATTACGTACACGTTTGTATTTATCCTTTTATTATCATTGGTTTAGCTGGCCGACCGATTACTCTCGGTCCAGCCCTCGCAGTATACAAACTTCAAGTATATTGCCAATCGAGCTCCGCCGGCTCAACCTGGATAGCTTTCTGTACCGTACACAAAATAGCCTGACCGACCTGGATAGCCATCCACCTCGACTTGTACAAGACATGACCGTCGACTCTCATTCCCTTTTCGCGGCCACGCATCCACCTTTGGTGTCCCATCCGGCTTCTACAGGGGCAAAGTAGGGCTCTTTATGCCTTGTACTGATCTGACGCTTGCGAGTGCCCCTGATGCCTCCGGCAGCTGTCACCCTACGCCCGCACTCTCGACCAGCAATTTAAACCAATCAAAAGGCAGCCTCGGCTAGGTGTATTTCACACCCGGCCGTTATTTCATTTCGAAGTCGCTTCACCACAGCCGCCCCTGAGTCTTGTCGCGGCCGCACAACGGTTGGGGCACGACCTCACCTGACACAGTTCTTTTCACTTCCTCCCACCAATGCCTCGATTCGGGAAGTCTCTTGCCCAAATTTTCTGACGGTCTTCACTGAGCTGGTTTACAAGCTAGCCTGAGGTCTCATCTGCCCGTTTTCTGACCATCCCTCGATGTATTCCCAGTTCTGCAAGTCGATGAAGATAACATCTGTCGGGTCACCCTGGTTGACGATGACTCGCCTTCCAGCGGGTTGGAACTCGCGGTTGCGCCGGCTTCTTCACGTATCCCTGACCTGGTGTTGTCTTTGGCTGTAATCGATACGGCGCTCCGCATTTACGGTCAGGTCTGCGGTGACAGGGAGAAGTTGACGGGTAATGTTTCCTTCCTTCAACCCGATCTTCGATCCAGTCAGGCCGACACCCCAATTCTAGCGCAGCGCTGTACACTTCTCTGTGCGATGCTGGAGCGTACTGGACCTCGAATTTCCGAGCTAAGTAGTATCCGCCAGGAGGCCAGGGATGAAGTAGCCCGTCTTCGGGCCGTTGTAGGCCCTCACTGATGCACTACATAAGGCTGCTGCACCATCTGATCCCTCCTCCGAAGTGGCAGAACTAGGAAATCGAGAAGAGGTACTGACTGCCCAAGTGGATAGTCTGGAGCATATTCAGGCGGGCTTGTTCGAAGCCCTCGATTCTGCCAACCGCCGAGCTGACGAGGCCACCGCCCGAAATTCATCTTTTGAATCGAGTGATCTTCGACCTCAGGTGACCAATCTCAAGGACCAGGTCGCCAGCCTGACAAGGGAGCGGTCCTGCAGGTGGTCCCGGTCATCCCGCATGGTGTCTAGTTCTTTATACACTTGGCGGTACCGGTTACGAAGGTGCAACAGCTCCTGATATTTCTGCGAGGCTTCGGCAGATCTTTATTTCAGCTGTTCCAGTTGTTGGATTGAAAAACAACACGGCCACACAGACTGTAAACAATGGGATAACGGTACAGAAGTTGGCAAACCACTTACGCTGAAGTTTCGAACGGTGGACTAACTCTTGGTTAGCGACCGGATGAGGCTCAACGACGTCCGCCAGCATATGAAGCATGCTCAGGCCCTCCGCCATATTTCTTCTTTCGAGAAGCAGCTGCAGGAGGCCTCCTCCAAACAGCAGAGACAGCGGACCGAGCTTTGCCAGATTCGAGCAGACTACCATGATGCTTGTGACGAACTGGCCCGGGCCGACCATGCCTACACCACCCTGTTGGATTAGGAGGATTGATTCAGGTCTCGTTTATGTAAACTGTAGGCTCGACTCGAAGAGACCCGGATCCAAACTGCCCCCGTCGTGCAGGCTCCTTCGCGTGTGCGAGAGGTCATTTTAGACGTCTTGAATATGGTGGACAGATGGAAGGTCTCTTCGCCACAAAGGTCTCTGTCATCGGGTCTGGCAGGACGGAAAACGGTTTAGCGTCCGGCTAGTTTCGATCCGTGCTCAGCCAGCCCCAAACGGAGGAAGAGGGAGAGTCTACTCTTCTGCGCCAGAGTATCAGCTCGGTCTCTGGTCTTGGAATAAGCACATGCTTGTTAACTGTAAATTCTAAGCCATAAAACTCTTGCATTATGCTACTTGGAATTAGCGTTGGAACAAAAGAAGCCATATTAGCAACCACTTGTTATCTATTTATACACATAATGTATAAAAAATTCGGGCAGTGATCTTGACCAAGAGTCGGACAGCGATTCGGATTCGCCCCCCAGTGAAGACAGCTGCAGTACCCCCACTCACTCTTCCGTTGCAACCTGATTACTCACTCTTCCGTTGCAACCTGATTCAAAAGTTGGCCCGCCATCTGGCTCGGAAGCTGACTCGCCATCCGGATAGAAAGCTGACTCACCATCCGGCTTGAAAGCTGACTCGCCATCCGGCTTGGAAGCTGACTCGCAATCCGGCTCGGAAGCTGGTCCGGATCCGCCTTCGAGTGATTTTGAATACGATGATGACGAAGACGAAGACTATCTCGACCAGCAAGTGTGTGCTGCCTTGTCCCGCTCTCGCGCGGATACCAGACGCCGCCTCTTAAATTCCAGTAGCCGAACTGACTCTTGCCCGACTCCAGATCAGGTCATTGATTTGCAGACCCCACCGCCGGCTGGCTTTGGCTCTGGGGAGTACGAACCTACTCATCCGTCTCTGCCCTCCAGCGCTAGCTTTCCTTTGACTTTCAAGGACACTTCCGATTCCAAGATGGTTAACAGCCCCCAAAGTCCATGAAGAAGACCGAGACAGAAGACGAAATGAACGAAGAGGAAGAAGAGGAGGCGGAACTGGAGGAGGAGGTTGAGGACGACATCCCGGATCGGTGGTTGCCTCTCAACTTGGAAGAACTTTAAAAAAATCCCCCAAGGTTCAATCCAAACCTCGGCTACAAGCGCCATCAAGAACCCGTTCAGGAACTCGATCCGTTCGATCGGCAGCCGGGCCCAAGATCCGTCGGAGCCCTACCGCCCCTACGTCGCCTCTTCCAAGGCTTCCGCTCCTGTGGTTACCTGTTGGCCGCTTCGTAAGTGAGGCGGACCGGCCAAACATTCAACCTTGGACGGTCGAGCAGCTAGCCAACTTGAGTCTTGCCGATGTCTCCAGTTCCAGACTCGCTCACTTCTTATCCCGGCCCACCTTCTGGATACTCCCTCCCTCTCTCAAGTCACCTCCACCGTCAGCTTGTTCCCCGGCCTGGTGAAATCAGGTGCGGTTGACAAGCTAATGGAGACAAGACCTTGGGAAATTTTGGCCACTAAGATGCCGGATATGGGGGTTCCACCCAACCAGTGGTTCACCAGATTCCGAGAGAAGTTTCGGGAGTTCGTTGCTGCCCACGCCCAGGCCATTTGGGATCCACCCATTTTTTGTTCATTTCGGCGGATGTCCGGCGAAACGCTCCACCCACAGAACTTATTTCGTCGCCCGAAAAAATCGGCGCAGTCGGGCTACAGAGGCGTGGGTCCGTTTGTGTACACTTGTCTTGGAGGGCATCAGGTACGGTACCTGTGACCTTGCCTGTTCCTCTCCCCTTTTATACTCCATCTGGCGAACCGAAAAATGAGAAGAGGGGGCAGTCGGCAGAGGGCGGGAGGCCTAGGTGCCTCGGACCGGACTATCTCCCTTTCTGAGTCTTTGAAAGATATCGACCCGCAGGATCCTTGGCGCAATCTATACCGTAACCAGTCTTCCGATCACCCTGAATCTCGAGTGTCCCGGCTCCGCAAAACGTATAATCGTCCACAGTGAAGAGCGACTTGGCTCGTTGAATCATTTTTCCTTCTGTTACCCTATTTAATATGTCCGCCAATGCTTCTTTTATCTCTTATTCCACCCTTCGTTTGTCCAACCCTTCCCTCCGTATCGGCTAATAACCCGGGCTGGTTAAGACCGAAAGGAACCTCCTGTCGCCATTGGGCGGCTCCTGGCCCATCCAGGTCTGAGTATCTGTTTCACAAGCCTGGGCATCAAACCCTCTTTCTCCAGATTGGGTAGGTGGATTTCGCACTTGGCTAATGCGATTATTTCTGGTAACCTGTTAATTTCCGCCAGCTCATCTAACATAACTGGATCCGAACCTATGAGGCCGACCTGATCTCACATGGCCAACGTGGCCAGATGGTCTGCGCTGTTGTTCAATTCTCTTTTAACATGTAGCACTTCATGCTCTGGTCATTTTCTCAGGGCTGACATGACCTGATCATTCAACAGCCTTACTCGGGGAGCCTTGCAGTCTGCCTCCCCAGTGATTTGTCGGATCACAAGATTGGAGTCACCACATATAATAATCCGCCCCTGTGTGTGTGCACTAGATTGGAGTCACCGCATATAATAATCCGCCCCTGTGTCTGGCCCTCCAGCAAATCTAGGCAAAGCAAAAATCCTCGGTACTCCGGCTCGTTCACTATTACACTAGGCGTGAAGTCAGAGGCAGCGGCGACCACTTTCCACTCGGGAAGCTTCCCCAATATGGCACTATAGGAGCCCGCTCCCTTCTTGACGATCGCTGACCCGTCGAAGCTCAGAACCATCAGCTCTTCTGCTGGACCAACTGTCGGTGGCGGGAGTTTGATGGATTTTCGTGGCTGCTTTCGGGGCGCTATCGCTATCAGTGCTTATTCCACTTCTACCCTTGAGGTGATGCTGGCCGCTAAAGTGCCCAATATCTCTTCTTCTCCTTTAGTCCATTTGATTACTTCTAAAGACCACTGGGACAACAGTGCAGCCCAGCCGACCACCAATTCTGTTTGCTGTAAGAAGCCATGACAAGGTTGATCGTCTGGATAACACCTTAATAGGGCGGGATACCAACATCATATAACATACATCCAGAATCCGAAGCAAGACCAAAACTTCTTTATCCACCAGCCCATAGTTCACTTCGCTTAAGTTTTCAGAATCCGGCTGGTGAACATCACAGGACAATACACTCCATCATGATCCTGCTCTAGGGCAGCCAAGATAGCCCACTTGTTAGCATAGATGATGACCACTGACACCTTTTTTAATCAAAGTGCTTCAGAACCGGTGTGGTCGCCATCTTTTCTTTCAGCATGCCGAAGGCCACCATCGCCCTGGTCATGTGGTCGTCAGACCGGGCCGTATTGGAGCTGGGGAGCTGGCTTCCTGCTTGGGCGGACGATTCCGCCTTCTCAATGGCCAAAATAATTGACGAGGCCAGCTTCTCATTAGCTGATATAGCTGACCCGGTCACCTTCTCGTTCGCTGATATAGTTGACGAGGCCAGCTTCGCATTGGCTGATATAGCTGACCGGGTCAGTATTTCTCCTTGCCGATCCTGCTCTCTCAGCTGTGGTAATCCACCTCCCGTAACTCGTAAAACACAGCAGCATAGACCCGAAGTCCTCAATGAAACGACTGTGATAGTCCAAGCTGCCCAAAAAGGATTGCATGGCCTTCAATGACCGCGGGAAAGGCAGATTACTCAAATATTCCAGATCCTTTGGATTGGCTTCCAGTCCAGCAATCGAAACCTGGTGACCCAAATAGGTCACCTTAGTTTTTCCCCAGAAACCTTTCACCACACGGATAGAGAGAGATTCCAATTTTCACACGTAATCATCAATTGCTCCACTTTTTCACAAAACAAATCCCAAGTAGTAGCCGTCACGAGAATGTCATCGATGTAGGACCGTCGCCCCAAAACCGAAGGTTTTTGATCGGAATCAGGACCACCCTCGGTGAACACGTCACCCACCAGGGCAAGATCTTGGTCTGCCTTGATCTTGAAATGCACATACAACGCGTTATCTATTAGACGCTGATAAATATGCGGAGAATTGTTTAGGCCAAACGGCATTCGGTTCCACTCGAACAACCCGAAAGGCGTAACGAACGCAGAGATCTCCCGTGCACGGTCGGTCATAGAGACCACCCAAAATCTGTGGGCCATGTCCAACGAACAATACCATAGAACTTTGTCCAGATCCTCCAGCAAGTCGTTAATCAGCGGCATCGAGTGAACCATTAGCTTAGTTAGCCGGTTTCCATCAGTAATCAAGGACAACCTAAATCCAAAACGTTCTTTTTATAAGATTACGATGGCGACGCCCATGGCGAGGTGGAGGGGGCTGTGATTTGGTGGTAGTAATCCTTTCATGAGTTCCGATAGCTTTTCGCGATACTGGGGGGCGGCCCTTCGGCACCTTAGCACTACCAAATTGGCGTTATCCACATCGATGTCGCATACCGCCCCATGGGCGGCCGGAGGTAGTGCATTACCTGGCCGATCAGCAGATGTCTCCTTTTCCATATGATATCCTTTAGCCTGCTGATCTCCTCCGTAGTGTTCACGTCTGGGTCTCCAACCTGTAGATCGTCCGTAGTAACTACTGGCGGGCAGGGAGTCACCTCAGGTAGCACTGCCATCTGCTCTTCCATGCATTCGACATATGGGTCGCCTCTCTCGTGAATGTAGACCTGGTCGGCTTCAGCTAATTCCGAATCGAGGTCAGGTGGTTTCCCATCGTGGTCGGCTTCAGCTAATTCCGAATCCAGGTCAGGTGGTTTCCCATCCTAGTCGGCTTCGGATAATTCCGAATCCAGGCCAGGCGACTTTCCGTCCCGGTCACCCTCGGCTAATTCCGAATTTAGGCCAGCCGAATTTGCATCCCGGTCACTCTCGGCTAATTCCGAATCCGAGTTAGGATTAGTCGATCCAGCATCATCCTGCTCACCGGGCAGGCCAGCATCAGACGTGGCCGCACATGGAACCCCGACTTGTCTCCTCTCCTGATCCAGCTGTTCACCCGTCTTAGACGGTGTGGGCAAGACCAGTTCGGCGATTGGGGCGGAATATCGGTCGGCGCGCTCAGCCTGATTCGGCGATGGCCGGCTCCGCATCAATATTCTAGAGATGTCCGGTACTCGGGTTTGGCCACCATTGCAGTCTGGTCTTCCTCTACATGTTCTCCTTCATTGACCAAATCTGTAGTTGCCTGGTAGGCCAGGTTTTGCCACTCGATATAGCGTCTTGAGCCAATAGTGACATAACCTGGCCGGCGGGGCACTTTGTCCTCGGCGAGCCACATTCCAGTGATGACATCCTCATGCAAGGGAGGCGGGGCTGCTCTGAGATGTTGGTCACGCTTATGTAATTGAGGTTGACCTTCCCCTTTGACGAACGAGGGCACCCAACACTCGCCCCTAGTTAGCCATAACTTATGCCACCTGTCGTGTGGCTGCACAGTCACTTCCACCGTCCTTCCCACTGGCACCGTTACAAATGGCCCAACTTAAGGAACTGGACGTGGGTACCGTATAGAGGCCGCCGGCCAGCCAGCTGGATCTGCACCTCGTCAGGCAACGTCAATGTGACATGAGATAAATCCAGTCGTATGCCGGCTGGGACCATAACGTCCATCCCCAGAATTGTGTCCTACCCGGCTAGCCTACCTACCCAAGCAGTGAAGTAGTACACCAACGACCCAGCCAGTGTAATTTTGACTCTTGTTCTTCCTTGGGTCATGTACAAACTTTCTCCAATGCCGTACATTCCTGCCGCTTCGTCGCATCTATTTCACATCCAACCTTACGAGCAAAGGTGGTGTCGACGATGGACACTTCTGCGCCAGAGTCAAAAAGCAGAGTGGCCTTCTGGTTATTAATTTTACCATCGGCCTTGGCCTGCTTGAACCACTTATCCGGCGAATGGTATTTCCAATAACCTCGTGATTCACCGGGTAATAAATTCAACTCCATAACCACTTCAGACCGAGAATATTCGTCCGTTCGTATACTGCCCACCAGAAAAGGGTCAGCCCTGCTGCCCGGGGGTCGGTGACGTAATCGTCAAACTTATATGTATTGTCGGTTACCCTTTGCTTTGCTTCTCGATTATCCTCCTTACCGACATATGCATATATACTAATACTAGACCGCTCGGCTCGAACCAGATTCCAACCTGGCGAGCGATCTAGTTTAACATATTTTCCACCCCTGGTGGCAACATTCCAGCATGCTTGGTCGGGACATACCACTTCTTCATCTGGTTGTAAAACTCCTCGATGGGGCAGAGTCCAGTCTCGTGCACTTCTCCGCAAGTCTTGCAGGTGAACAGGCAGTCTTCAGCTGGATGTCCTTTCCTCTCGCACTTCATACAGGTCAGCCGCTTCCAGTAGCTTCTGTCGTCATGCTTGATGGACCCACAGTGAGTGCACTTCCGTCTGGGATAATCCTGATCAGTTCGAGCCGGAAAACCCTTATGTTAGCCTGACCCAGATGGTGGCCTGGACTGCTGACTGGCTTCCTCCGAGAACAGATACCGGTATTGCTCCTCTTCGGATTCGCCCCCAGACCGCTGGTATTCCACTTCCGAACTGGTCGCATCCGACTCTCGGGCCACCGTGCGGACGGCTCGGGCCGTCCTGGTGGATGGCGGCGGGCTTCCTTGACCCGGGTTAAAACGTGAGTTGAACCTGCCCGTTCAAGCTGCTTCCTTGGGCCCTCGCTTCTTCGCCCTTCGGTAAGTATGTAGCGTCAGCTCCAGCTCCGTAGTATTTTTAAGTCGCAGCAGCGCGAGCTGGTCTGCCAGTTCCCGGTCGTCCAGCGTCCTGATGAAATGTTCCCCATGTTTTCAGGCAGCTTCCGACCGGCTGGCATCTTCTTTAACCGGTATGTTGGCCCTCTTTCTTGCGACATTCAAACGATGGAGGTATTTCAGAGGGGTCTCGTCTGTCCGCTTCTTGGTATGGAAGTACTGACGTGCCACCGACATTCCCGATCCACAAATTGTTCTCCAAATGCTTCAACCAGCTCGATCCAATCGTCTCGGACTTCTCGGCTGAGATGCTGGATCCAGGTTTTTGCTGGCCCCGTCATCAGGTCTCCGAAAATCGGGAACTTCTCATAGTCCCGCGTACGAATGCTGACTTCGTCTTGCTTAGCCATCCTCGGGCCTGGTTGTCGTCCATGTAAGATCCTTCAACTCGGACGTGGCCGACATCCGGACCCTGGTAATCGCCCCTGAGTCCGGGTCAAAAGCTTGGGCTGAGGCCATATTGGCTCGGCGAGACATCCCCCAGTCCAGGTCATCCGGATCATTTTGGCACCTGGCCGACTTGACAGACTCCATATCCACGTCGCTGAGTGACGGCTTCCTATTCGATGGCCGTTCAGGTCGGCGACCTGAGCGGCAACTTGACAGGGCGGCACGGGACTCACTCTGCCTAGACTGCACCGACTCCATGTCCTCGTCGATCGTTCCCTCGCATAATGTTGGACTGGTTCGAGCACCCGACTCTCACGATGAGCCGGCTGGTCCTGTGGTCCTGGACTGCAGCGGCCGGCAGTACCTCCAAGTATATTTCCATCATAGCCGAAAACATGCTCTGAAGATAGTCCGGCACTTGAGAGCTAGCTTGAGAGTCCACTTGAGGGGTGACTTGGGAGGCAGCTTGGCTGCCGGATTCCTTCTTAATTCGCACATCTACGTCTTCGCCTCTTGGATCTGAATCCGCCGTCGCCGTCCGGGTCTGGACGCTATGCTGTCAGGCTTCTTTCCGATCGGACGCATCTGGATCTTTGTATCCCCCAAACCTAGTGGCCATTGCCACACGCGCTGCTCCCCTAGGGCCAAGCGTCATGCGGGTAATGCCTACAGATGAGTCCGTCGAATCCACTTTTGAAGGGGCAGACTCGTACTGTAAAGAACCTGAATGTATTCTGGGCTGTCTACCTGCTGCCGGTGGTGAAGGTGGGGTCGCTTCAGCTGTTGCCGCCATCTTCTGCGACGGAGAGCAGCCCACTAACGGTACCAAGCGGTCGTGAAGTGCCTCCTTCAGCCTACTCGCCTTCAGGTCGAACAAATGGTTCGGATAGAAAGCGCCGGTGTTGATGCTGGCTTGCTTGAGTTGATGGAACTATTCTCTAATGAGGGACACGTGGCTGTCTGAGAGAGATGGGGGAGAAACAGGACCTTTCCGTCCATCCAGGATTTTGGTCAAGTTATCCTCAGGACCCCATCCGTTCGTATGGACTGGCCCAACTGGCGAAGGTGGTAGGCATGCTCCAAGTGGTGTCCGTAAGCTTCTGTGATAGGCCGTCCTACTTTTTTTCTTTTCCTTCAAAACGTGGCCTATCGTTGCGAGGTGGATAATCCGTTCCTTGCCAATCCAGCTTTTTAGGGGTAGGTGACCTGGATAGTGACTTGGTCCTGATCCAGCCAGCTTTCCACTATGGTCATATCCAGCATTCGGCTCTCCTTTCTTTATTTTTTCTTCTTTAATATCCATTCCATGCATTTGCTTCTTCGGATCATGGTCGAAACCATGATCCTTCCTCGGACTATGGTGATCTGCAGTATAGTCCGAGCCGGCTCCAGCTGGGGCATAATGACCGGCACCATAATCCTGACCAGCCCCAGTAGGAGCCTCCAGGGGAGTATTTTCTTCTTTAATGTCGACCTCGTACTCCCCCAACCCGAGTCGACTATCGCATCCTTCCATCTTCAGCAGCATTGGGGGCGATATGCCTTTCCCCAATGCACCCGACACAACGTCCTCAACAAATTTGACTGGTTTAAGTCTTTCGCCTACTAGGGACTCGCGGTGATATCCAGGGTCACCAAGAGATCCGGACACGCGCACCATTGTGGTGTAATCGCTCTAAAAAAATCCTTCTGAGATGCGGACACCCACGGGGGGGGGGGCAGATGACTGACGTTCGGAGGGGGTACTCCGTCCATCAAGGTCTTGACCCGAGCAAGCATCCAGCCGGCTGGATCGGTCACTTCCATCGCCATGGCTGTGACGACTTGGATGATCTATTTGTGTAAAGCTCACCTTGTGTACCCGTCAGCACTGGCGGTTACGCTCTCTTGGTGGACTCTAGGGCGAAAAGTTAAAAGTCCGTAAATTAGGTGGACAAGAGTTGCTCCTGGGCAGAAATCTTCACCGGGGAGCTCGATTGGCAATATACTTTAAAAAAATGTATGATGCAAAGGCTGGACCGCGAATAATCAAACGGCCAGATTAACCAAAGATAATAAAGGGGTAAATCCAATTTTATGTGTACATTGGGAATCCAAATAATACTACACAATCTTCCACAGTAAGCCAAACCTTCACCACACTTTCCAATAGAGATGAACCGTGTTCAAAACACGGGTGACTTAAGTTGAGTATAAGTCTCACGACGACTCCCGGTCAGGGGACTTCCGATGGGTTCCTTTCAACCTTCCCCGGGTAAACCAATAGCAGCTAGAGGGGACCTTGTTAGCTCTCTGCTGTGAACCAATGATGACTTGCGTCTTAGAAGCAAAACGTATACTGATTTTTATCCCTAGATCCAATATAACCTTTTGTGTACCCTACCCAAAATAACCTGGCTGGATAGTTATGTGTCTTTCCTGAAATAGCACGGCCGGCTCAACCTGGATAGCTTTCTGTACCGTACACAAAATAGCCTGACCGACCTGGATAGCCATCCTCCTCAACCTGAACAAGACCTGGCCACCGACTCTGATTCCCTCTTCGCGGCCACGCATCCATCTTCGGCGTCCCGTCCGGCTTCTTCAGGGACAAAGCCTTCCCCAGGGCCCTTGATACGTCCATCTCATAGCCAATCTGCCCCTTGGCCATCTATAACCACCATCGACGGCCATCCAGCTCCACCTGGCCCGGCCGGCCAACTTCTGGCTGACCTGGTTCCGAGCCCCCGGATCACCTTCATCTAGCTTAATTCCATGCATTGTACTGATCTGACGCTTGCGAGTGCCCCTGAACACCTCCGGCAGCTGTCATCCTGCGTCCGTCGGTGGTCTATCCGGGCAGCTAGCTTGGGCCAACATTTCTACCAATCAGGCGAGTTGATTCGCTTCTCATTAGCCCGTTAATTCCGGGACCACTTCACCACAACGATGTTGTATCTGGATGTGATCCAGTTTGTCATTTGTGTTGCTCGCGGCATCTGCTTTGATCATGTTCTTTCAGCCATGGGTCAAACACTATGAGAACCCCAAAGACCTCACGTACGATGCATACGCAAAGGTAGAGGAAGAACCGACAGACACTATGAAAGAAAGAGCGACGAGTAACAAATTCTAACTTATTTTCTACAGTAGATGATTCATTGCACGAAATGTTTTGGACGTTCGTTATCGTTGACTTGACTTAATAATTACTTACTCACCTATACGTCATTATTCACACGCTGCAAGAGCTTTAACCCCACCGAGCCTGCCATTGTACTTCGATGTTTGCCACCATGCGCTAGTAGGACGACAAAATTGTTTTCTTTGTGACTTTTCTCTCCTGAAGTCTCCTCACTCTCGTTCTGTGTCGTCAAGGAAATGCAAATGACACCATGACCAAACAAAGCACGGACCTTGTGTCCCAGCGTGCACTTTGATGGCCACGTGCATGTTTCCAGGAGGTCGAGCATACGTGGCGGCGTGATGCGCAAAGATGGACCACTTGACATGCGCCTCGTTCGTTTTATATAACAGTCGATCGGTGTTTTCCAAATAGACACCGCCACTCATCGAGTCAGGAGGGCAAAACACAAATCTATCGGTATACGTATAGACAGTAGCATTTTGTGACAGTAGTTCTATATTGTGACGTTTAGTGTATAGGGGTTGTGCCTCCGTACTAGTCTGTTCAGTTAAAGAATGTGCACAACGGAGAAGTGAGGTATCAAAAAAACTA
>MIQA02008451.1:0-22572 GCA_001887855.2 Sclerospora graminicola | reverse complement strand
TCATAGACCCGTTTCGTACGAGGAAAATGCTCTTGTCAGTCCGCGCTCCTAAACCGATTAGTGCTTAGGGGTGCGCAGTCACGTTTGGTGTGTTAGTACCAAAGTGAAAGATGCGACGAGGAAGTGCTGGTATTTCGCGTCGCGCTGACTAGCCGCTAGTAAAAAGGAAAGTATATTATATAGAGTTAAAAAATCTTCGACTAAAATTCTCTAACTTGAAACTTAAAAATGTGGTGCATAAAATTCACTGTAACATTGTTTAACCGGACATTTCATTTTGGTTTTTACGTATACTGTACCATGTAAAGTTACCGGTAATAAACAAGATATTATTCAGCCAATGAAATCGCGTCTGTAGTGCACCAGTCATCGTTTCCCTCTCATGGCGTTAGGCGTTAAGGAGAGCGTAAGTGGGAAGTTGTATCGGCTAGCTACCGATGGATCGGAGGTACGCGTGTGTGGTGGCAAAGGCTCGTGTATTCAAGTGGTCCAAAGGTGGCACTACGTTGTTGTGGCAAGACGAGCATTGTCGTGACGCGCCAGACAAAGCAGAGCATTTTACGCCAAGGTGACGTCGTGTTATTAAGCTTACGCGACGCATTTTACGCCAATGGGACGTTGACAAAGTACGAAGTCGTGGATCCAGACGCTGCACCGCCTAAAATGGCGTTAACTGTGCTGCCCACGCGCGTTCCAAGCATCCCAATGAGCTCCGCGGCGTCTAATTGGCGGAAAAAGGCCAAAACCACGCACGAATCCGAGGTGCGACGTGTGTCGTCGTATTTTGCCAAACGAAACACAGGTCTGATGCCAAAACGAGAAGAGAAACACACGAAAAAGGTCGTCGAAGTAGAAGATCTGACGACGTCCAGTACATCCGAAGACGCGGAGGAAGAGGACGACGAGGTGACGCCAAGTAGCAGACGACACAGGAAACGCAGTCGAGCGATTGTCGAGTCCGAGGATGAAGCAGATTCAAGCAGTTTTGACGACGTTGAGAAGCTCGAGAGCTTGGCAATGAACGCGTCGGATCTATCGTCCTCTGAGGAAGACGACGTGTTTGAGACAGAATTGGATTACTCGACGTCAGCGGCAAAGGATTGGCTGGCGGCATTTGGACGTTCAAAAAGACAGAGATTTCCATCTGAAAAGACGAAACGAAGCGGCGAAAATGACTGGTCCCGACGTCGAGAACAAGCTCAAGCTACAAAAAGGATTAAACCCAGCTTTTCGATGAAAAGGCGTCCATTTACGCACGAAGAAGTCCACAGCAGCGACGATTCAGACGATGACGAGCATTATGCCCGCACGCATGATGAAGTGGGTCAATTGTTGCAAGAATGTGAAAAAATTGCACGAAAATTACGCCATTCAGTGCAAATATGGTCAGGCAATACAACCAAATCAACGTCTTCGAGTCCATCCACGTCACCGGGAGAGGCCACGGACGAAGAAAATGCAACGCACATGTCCCTTGCTTCAATCAATGGAGGCGATCGCCGTGTTGTGACGCAAGCAGACATCCCACACATTTGCAAGACGCTTGAATTGAAGCCGTATCAAGTCGTGGGTGTCAATTGGTTGCTCTTACTGCACGAGAACAAAGTATCAGGTGTCTTGGCCGATGAAATGGGGCTTGGAAAGACGGTACAAACGATTGCCTTCTTGTTATTGTTGAAATCCATGGAAAAAAACGACCCACAAGCCATGGGACCCCATCTCGTAGTCGTACCTGCCAGTGTATTAAACAATTGGAAGCGTGAACTGGCGTGGATTGCCCCTAAATTACGTGTCGTGACGTATCATGGCACCAAAGATCATCGACGAGAGCTGGAAGCGACGCTCTCTAGCGACAAACTCGACATTTTGTTGACCACGTACGCCTACTTTGAACGAGACACGTGTCAAGAAGAGCGTACGTTCTTGCGAAGCTTTCAGTTTGGTTATATGATTTTAGACGAAGGCCACAGTATTAAAAACTCGAACACGTCGCGGTTCAAACGCATTACCGCGCTTCGTGCCCGTACGCGGCTCGTACTCAGTGGCACGCCCATTCAGAACAAACTGAATGAACTGCTTACGCTCTTGAGTTTTCTCATGCCGCGAATGTTTGATCACGGGTCGGATGAACTCTTGAGTTTCTTTGACGGCAGTGAAGCGAAAAAGTGTGATAAAGTGCGCAAGATCTTGGCTCCGTTTATTCTACGACGTGAAAAGAAGTACGTACTGAGTCAACTCGTGCCCAAGACCGTCTCGATTGAGCTCGTAAAGCTTGGCAACGAACAACGCAAAGCGTATACGGATTTACTCGACTCTGTGATTAAACGACGAGAAATGGTCGCGACATTGAAAGCGGCCATGAAGAAGAAGAAGGACAAGAAGGACAAGCAGCAACCTGACGATCACGAAGTCGATCGCCAAGTGCGTGACTTGATGGGCACGTCGAATCGCATGATGAGAGAAAAGGAACCAAGTGCGATTGCCATCTTTACACAGCTACGGAAAGCAGCGAATCATCCGGTTTTGTTACGACGGCATTTTGTCGCGGAAAACGTGCTTGCGACCATGACTCGATGTCTCCATCGAGCAGAAGCGTTTGGGAATCAATGTTCCATGGCTCGCGTACGACAAGAGCTCGAGTCGTACAGTGATTTTGAACTTCACGATCTCTGTGTCCAATACGAAGCGATTGACGAGTTACGACAGCTGCAATTGCCCATGGAGACGCTGCTCGCGTCAGCCAAGTTTGATTATCTACGGAAACTGCTGCCACAACTGCAGCAAGCGAAGCATCGTGTGCTCATTTTTTCACAATGGACCAAGCTGCTGGATCTGCTAGAAGTGCTCATGGGGTTTATGGAGTACCGGTATCTACGTCTCGATGGGTCCACCGACGTCCAAGAACGTCAAGGACTCATTGATACGTTTAATCAAGACAAACGGATCTTTGTCTTTTTGTTATCGACACGAGCTGGCGGCCTTGGTATCAATTTAACGGCGGCGGATACGGTGATTCTCCATGATTTAGACTTTAATCCAACGTGTGACGAGCAAGCGTGTGATCGATGCCACCGAATTGGCCAGACGAAACCCGTGTCTATCTACAAATTAGTATCGGAAAATACCGTTGATCATGATATTTACAAGCTTGGCGAGTCCAAGACGGCGCTGAATCACAAGATTTTAGACAAATTAAATGCTCATGGGGAAGACAAGAGTACGAGAAAGAAGAAAGCAGACGCTGTGACGGTCGAAATGATGCTGGCGTCGGTGATTTCAGACTACAAAAGCACACAAACGAGTCAATAGATATGGATAGAGAGGGAGGTAGGAGGGAGGTGGCAAAAGGTTGATGGGGTTAACAAGGGAGACTTTGGGCTAGGAAAAAGACGATGGAAGCGATGGTCGACTGTCTTTTTTACCACGAAACTATTGACAGAATGAAGCAGAAGAAAGGAGTGAGCAAAGAAACAGAAGAGAAGAGAGAGAAGAAAGATAGAGAGGGACGTACCAAGCGATTGGAAGGTTTGGAAGGAGGTGTGAGGGACGATTCCGTGGGAACAAACTGTCGAAACAAACAAACAATCGTCAGCTACTCAAAAGAGAGAGAGAGAGAGATTATACAAGCACACGAAGCGCATTCCTTACGATGCTGTTGCTTTCACGTCGTGCCATTTCTTGATCGGAATCTTCCGTGAGCGGTGGAAACGTGCCCAATGTTTCGGCCATGTCTTCGTCAAACAGGTCGTCGTCCGTGTCGTCTTTGCCTCCTAATCGACGACTTAATCGATCGGTTGTCTGTCGAATCTGCTCGACCATGTTTGTGATCTCTGCCAGCGCTGAAGGAATCAAATCCAATGTCAGTTCGGAACGGCTCATTCGTCGCGACACCGGGTCCGTGGCAGGGCCTAAACGAATACACGTGGCACTGCTCGAGTGCTGTGAAGGTCCTGAGAAGAGGTCAAGTCCCGTCCTACTGATCGTCCTTTTCAAGTCATTTGACGGTAAAGTCGACGTTTGAAACTCGCTCAAAGGTCTGACTGGATGAGGAACCAAGACTCGTGGAGATTCGCCTTTGCCTAATGGTTCCGTCGACCGTCTTCGCTGTAAATCTCGCGGTGAGGAAGCTTGCAACGTGCTTGGACGATGGGGCACGACAGCACGTGAAATACGACGGACAGGATTGGACGCTCGATCGGCAATTTCTTTGAGTTTATCACCTAGTTTCTTGGCGCGATAGATGCTCCGAAGCGAGACCGACATGCGTCGTTGTTTGAGGGATTTCTCGACCACAAGCGTCAATTGATCGTGGATTTTGGCCTTTTCAACAGGCGACTGGATGTTCATATTGTCTAGTTGGCGTTTGATCACGGTACGCTTCATGCGCTCGCCAAATTCTGGATATTCCGCGGCGATTTCATTGAATGCGTGTTTACTGAGCATATTAAGGTCACAAATGGTGACGGCACGGACAGTATTGGTCCGTCGGACTTCAATCACAAGCGCTGTTTCGCCGAAAAAGTTGCCATCTCGAAGGTAAATGCGCTTGTCGGCATTGCCGGGATCCGGGACGAGAATCTCCACGAGACCTTTTCGGACAATAAACATTTCCTTCCCCACGTCATCACGATAAATGATGGTATCTCCAGGTAGATAGACGGCCGTTTTCAAGGCAAGACAGACTTTGCCCAAGAAGCGCGAGTCCGAACCGGCGAAAAAGGGGACAGTGTTTAACAGATCTTTGTACAAATGGAGAGCAATCGTAGTCTTGAGAGGCTTGGAGATCCCTGGTTGGTTTAAGAGCATCATTTCAGAATACGCTCGTTGCTGGAATGAAAGACTGAGTCAGTGGAGAGAGAGAGAAAGAGAGAGAAAGAGAAAGCAAAAGAGACGTACATTGATCCAGAGGTAATCGTAATTGCGACGTACACGATGCTGCAAGTCTTCAGGGAGTTCATAGTAATTCATTTCGGCTTTGATAATGTCCATGCGATTCCGGAATTGGGCTTTCTGTTGATCCCAACTCAATAGCAGCGCTAGGATATTGCCAAAAAGGAAGGATGAAAAGACTGTACCGAGGATGAAGACGGTGATGCTCATGTAATAGAGCTCAATGGTTGGGCATGAAGACGGCGTTGCTGTAATGTGCGATTGCTGGAGTACGTGATCCTTCTCAATACCAAAGAACATGAGCATGATCATGTAGACACATTGGACGTACATGGGCAGCATCTGGTCATCATATAGATAGAATCAGTCCATGAGTATACAAGTACGAGCAGCGTCTTTAAAGCCTGAACCAACCTCTTTGTCGGTACAAACGACGTGATTGAATTCGTCAGTGCATTCATTGAATAAACTCGCCCACAAGCAGGCAAAAAAGTGCAACCCGATCGCCAGCCCCAAGAAACTCACGAGAAGATTGTAATATTTGGCATATTCTCGAAGATACTTGAGCAAGCGACCAATGCGCAAGAGTTTGGGAATCTTTTGGAGTTTGACAATCTTCAACGACTTGCCCGAGGACGAGACAAAGAGAACCAAGGGGAAGTTGGAAATGAGATCCACGAGAAACCACGAGTGGAAATACTTGCGTGCGACTTTTTTAGGATCCATGACGACTTCACCATTCGTGACAATGCCTGTGCGTAGAGTCATGACCATGTCTAGAGAAGAGAAAGAGAAGAGAAGAAGGTGAGAGAGAGAGAGAGAGAAGAGAAGAAAGGAGAGCGTACCGATAATAAAGTAGATATCGATGAAGGTGTTCATGACGTAGAGTTTGCTCCAGTCAATGAACTGGAAGCCAATGATGAGAGGAATCTAGCAGCCATCCACGCGTCAGTAGGTTCATTCTCATCAAGCAACGAGAGATTTCTGAACGTACCATGATACAGACATATAAAACCAGACACACGGTCGTGACTTCCCATGCTCGACGTAGCTTGGAATTTGGATGAATCATAAAGCGACTCGTGGTGAGTTTTCGATCATGATAAATGTCAATGGTCCGGGCATTCATTGACTGAGCGAGTACCGCAAGTTTGCCCACGACTTTCCACTTGCGATGGCACTTGGTTGTCTTATTATCTGCTTCCTCATCAACGACAACAAAGTCGTCCGCCGCATGGTCCCCCGACTCGTCGTGCTCTTCCTCCTCCGACTCTTGTGTTTCCTTCATTGTAATCGTGGAAAGCGAGGGCCCAACCACTTTTCGCTGACTTGAAGCCTGGCCAACGTGGCCGCCTTGGGGGACAACACGGCTATCACTATTGACTCTGTTCATCTTCTACTTGGTTCTACCTACTCCCACCGTTTTCCATCCTTTGCCCCCCACTGTAGACTGTAGAAATAGCATGAAACAATGAAGCTAAGCGAGGCGGTTTTATCAAGTCAGCAGGGGTCAGAAATAGCACTTCTCTAATGATGTACATTTGTATTACTACTATCAATCAGTATTAATACATCTTTACTACAAGACACACTCGAACCATTTCAGCGGCTTTTTCGCCGAATTAAAGAGCCCATCGCCATTGTAAAAGGTCGTATCAGCATGATTCAATTCCGTCACGTAGAATCGATGACGATAGTGGTTGTGAAACGCATCGAGGGGCAAACCGCCTGCACAGCTCTGGAATTCAACTAACCCATCGTTTTCTTCTGATTTATGAGGCAATCCGGCGCCAAGCATCCAATACATGGCTTGGAAATGCGAAACCAAGCCTGAATACCAATTACTGCACATGACAGCATACACATGGCGTCGGTAGACGCGCTGAACAGCTTCGTAAGCACTGTCCAAGACGCTCGAACTAAAGTTTCCCCCTTCATACGCCACCGACTTGGTAGCATCAGGAATGGGACATTCATCGGTAATCAAACCAATGGCTTTCATGACCATGGTATGTTTGCCATCGCACGATTCTTGAGCATAATCCGAGCCCATACTGCCGCCCATGGGTGGACTCGTGGCAATCCACGAACTACTTTTAGCCAGACGGCATTTCCCCGTCGCAATCGCGCCTGCCAAGACGAGGCCACCCATGGAATGCGTCACGACAATCGTGTCGGCAATTTCCGTCGACGAACTCGAAGGACTTAAGGACGTGGCCAAGTCACAGAGAAGCTGCTGTTGCGTTCGATTGTACCAGCTCGTGGCCATGGAATTCCAAATCATGTACTTGAAATCCGTACAACACGGTGCACTGTCCGATAGATTACCCCAATAGTCTGAAAACGTGTCTTGAAGCTCGGTTTTGGCATGGTCGACACCCAAGCCATGGACAAAAAGACACGGACGGCGTTTGGATTGACACGAGCACGTTGTTGAAGCGAGCGAGACGTTCGAGTGACGCGTGGGACTTCTGGATTCATTCTCGGGCACGTCCGTGCCCGTGAGCAACGCTGCTGCAGTGGGTGTAACGCGCATGGGCTCGACAATCGTCTTGCACTTGCTTTTGTCAGCCGAAACAGGGAGCTGTGGGGCAGGAATATGCAGTGCTTTCTTGAGGTACTTGATCTGAACTTCCATGTCGCTGTCATAGACGTGAACACCCGACGCTCCTGAAGCACAAAGGGCCATTTTCAGTCCTTGAAGCGTCACTTTAAAGAGATTTCCCACGGCACAGTGGATCGTGACGCCCCCTAAACTGCCACTAGCAATGGGAACTGCATGATTCAGTGCGTGAATCATTTGATTGAGCGGTGGCAACATGTTTTGCTCGAGACAGTGCGACGATGAGGACTGCTGTTGAGTCGGATCCTGATCATTCTCGGGGCTCATTATGGTAGCGTAAGCGATGCCATCAACGATAGAGTACCTTATATTCCGTGACGCGTCGTTAAAGTCGACGTATCCATTATAACGGAGACTATAACCATCGGTAGACACGACTGGCTCCATATAAACGTTAAATTCGCGTTGCCCAAAAATCTGCATCGAGTTTCTTTTGAGCGTAAAGTGAAGCTTTAACGATGGCCAGTTGTAACGAGTGAGTAAACTACTTGTCTCTTCTTCTTCTTCTTCTCCTTGGTGGGCGGCTATCGTCCATAGTACAAACGTGAGAGTTGCAAGCACGATATAAAGACGGTGACGACGATGTAGTGGGGATAATGAGGAGGAGGCCCCCATTGGTTGGATATCGGAAGACTAGCAAAAGGAAAAGTGAACGGCGGCATCTGGCTCCAACTGATGCCTGGTAGAAAAGGGTCGACTCTGCAGCATGAAGCTGAGGTGAGCACGTCCTTGATGCCAGATGATCGGTGGAAAGGGCCCGACTATATTACTAGCACTAGAAACAAGGAACAGATAATCCGCTAACTAAGGAGGAAGGTTGCCGTGTTCATTGAAAATGATGCAAAAAGGACCACAATTGGCTCAAACACACATCGTTCCCGGCAGAAGATTCTCGTGGCTCTCCAATCGTTTAATATCCTTGAAAAGATAATTGGGAAGTGGCGGATTTTTGGTTGCTATCCTTACTTTTAGAATGAATACACCTTTCATATCTGATGTAGAGGGAGGATCGAGAACATATAAACCGAATCTTATAGTCAGTGTGTCGAGAAAACGTACAGAATACCTTTTCCAAATATTTCAGAATGCTATTTTGACAAGAAAATTTGGACCATTTTACCCAAAAAACGCACACAACGTGAAAGTCAAGCCCATGTGGGTCAATGTGCGCTGCGTTTTTAGTATGCGGATCTACTTAAGATAGTCGACAGGCTAAGGTTGTTGTAGCATTAGAAAAACGCCCCTATTCCTTCTAATAATTTCTTCCATGTAGTTCACTGATTTTATTCACTCCATGGCCGTCATATTACTCACTTCCTCCACCACAATGTACCCGTCATCTTGAATCACTGCCATAAACTCGGACGCATCTTTCAACCCGACTGTAGCACGAAACTTGCTGGTCAATGCACCAATTTGACGCACGGGTAGCTGCTGCATTGAACATGTCGTTTCCATCAAAATCCGGTAATGAAAACAGAACTGACAACACCAACACGAGTTTCAGCGCACTGAGTACCGATCAAAAGATGAAACCCACCCGTTCTTCTTTGGCGCACCTGGTTGGTTTATCTTGAAACTTGTATGCTGCAAGAACTACCTAATTTAAGTTTGCCAGAATACCTATTTCCATCAAATTAGGTGGATAGGTAGCTCCCTACTTTCAAGAGGCCTGCTTATAGTTTCACTATTCAGATGGTTATTTCGTTCATCTGTGAGAGATTCCTTACGGCTTTAAAGCGAGGCATTCTATTTATCGCAAGAATTTGTGCTGAAGAGGGTAAGGTCAATGTTCACCTCTGTTCTGTAGGGCATCTGATGTGGTCACCATTCAACTGACCTCGAAGAGAGAATTGAATACAGGCAAGATAGAAGTAAGGGAAAATCCTAACTGAAGGGCGCCGACCTTATAAATCAGTATCATCATGACATAGCAGAGTCCTAAACCCCCGGTCGAAGTGGGATTTGAACCCACGAGTGGATGATCGTATGTATGACTCCCATTTTCGCATCCATTTAATGCTTTTATTATTACTATTTATTTATACTTAAGCCATTGAAATAATTTAATTCTTTTTTTGAAAGGTCGGTGCGTTTTCGCTCACTTGGATGACACTTTAATGTATGGCTGTGTGTTTTGCGTGAAAGGTATAACCTAGGTTCTGTTGACTCAGCAAGACCTTTTAGTAGCTTTTGCGTGATACGTACACGTTACCGTAAGAATAATGGATACTCCGCGGAGAATGTTCGCGGAATGTTCGCACCCTAAACACTTGCTCAAATAGAATTACAGTAAAAGTCGGATCCGGTAACAGAGGAATGTGGGGAAATATGAGGAGCGGGGTTATTATGAGGTTTCTCAATAGAGGGAGAGGTTGGGGGAACTAAGGATGGGTAGTGGGCCCAGTCTCAACCGAGGCGTTTTAAGCGCATGCGTCCCCTATCCCTTGACAGACGGGTTACAAAAAGTGGGAAACTCGCTCAAGAGTAATGCGGATTGGCCATTTATCAGCTCCTTCACACCATTGCGTCGAACGCCTCTTTTTGTACTTGTCATCTGACCAATCGCAGTGCGTGTAGCAAAAACGCCTTGGTTGCTTTTACAACATTCATCCAGCACAATCGCGCCAAGCGGAGTTACGACAGCGAAGATCCCTACCCGACCCAACGAATGGTCACTCTGAGCCGAGGCTAAAAATTAGAGTGCAAAAATTCATAGTAGCTAATAGTTAAGACTAAATAGACTACCTTATTATTATTAAAAACGCCTTGGTTGAGAACGGGTCACGTGACGTGACACATTGGATGAGAGTGTTATTTAAAAATTGACAGTTGTTCGTGTGGGTTCACACAGGCAGAGACTGACGGTTTTATATTGTATATATAGATGCTTAAAACCAGTTCGTATTTTGCCACCAAGCCCCCTCAACCCACCGACCTCGGTTGGTGTAGTGTTTACCCCCGGGACCGGGAGATTGCGGGTTCGAGCCCACTGGGACGAAAATCCAAAGTCGAACCAACTTGGTTGGGTTGTAAGTATAACGGGACGCATTCAACCAAGCCCCCTTAACCCAGCTACGGTTGAGCAGGGATCCGAACTAAGCACTACTTGCAAAGGAGCAAAGCCTAACACCCATGACTGAGACAGGCCCAGAGCCTGAACCACCAGATAAGGGTGAAGACCCTTATACGCCTCTACTTACCGAGGGGGAGCCGCCGACACTACCGGAGCCGCCGGATAGCAACAACTCCCAACGCTGTGGGAACGAATCGACAGGCAGTTCATCACCCATCAACCAAGAACCGGACTCAGAACCGGTAATACTGGTTGAAGAAAAACCGCGTTCTAGTGAGTCCAACTATAAGGGCCCGCAATCAATGAACAAAAACAGGCCAAAAGGGCCAGTTTCCACTCCGAGTTCAGTAGTGGATTTGGCCAAAACACTGAAAATAGCGTTGGAGAACGCTAAAAACCCGAAGCCGCGTGAACAGGAGTGGATACAGCTTATGCAGGATTTTTTTTACGCAAATTTACGCCAAAGCCAAAGGCCCCACTTCAAAGTTATCGCAAGCCGCTCAGCGACTCCCCAAACTGAAGAAAGGGGAATCTGGGCGGCTCATTGATCTGTTCGAACAGTTAGTAGTTATACAGCAGCTCGACTGGACAGTATGGAGTCAAAGGGTGGTGGGAGCGGCTCTTAGTGCCCAACGTTCCAACCACACCTTTGAAGGAATATTGAGGAAAAAGGGCAAAAAGCTGTGCAATCAGCGGGTAAAACTCCCCCACCTCTCACAGGTTGGGCCGCCAAACTTACTGGAGGAACTACTGCCGATACAGCGGAGAAGCTAATAAAGAAACCATTCCTGTTTAAGAAGTAAGTATATGAAGCTTCAGAAATAACAAGTCTGAGGAAAGTATGTGAGCAGGAGTATAGTAAATATGCTCCTGACAAACCCAGGCAAGGAACGGATCAGGAATGGAGAATCATTCAAGGGCTTGAAGAAGACAACATATTGGCAAAGCAATTGCCAATGTTTGTCAAAAGAATTATGCCCCTGGAAGAACAAGTTAGGCTTGTTCAAACTATCCGGGCGCAGGTTGAAGACTGTCTCGTTATGGATTTGAAGGGAGAAAGTCCAATCCGGGAGGCCTTTCTGAGTACACACAGTATCCAGGAATACATTGCAACGGCAGCCACAACCCGTGGAACTGGTACATCTGAATTGTGGGCAATGGTAGGACAAGTGCAAACCATTAAACAAAAATTCGACTAATCACTCGCTTTATTTTCATTTTTATACACGTGAAATCGCAGAAAAATTTGTAGGCATCAAGGTGCCATTCCATAGGCATGAACATTCACTGGTCAATCTACACTCCAGATGTCTACCGACGACGGAGTCGGCGTGGGATCGACTGGTGGATAGGAATGGAGAGGTTTAATCCCCCCGGGGTTACTACTCCTGTGTTTTAAAAAATGTTTCCCGTACTGTGGATTTGATGAAATTGTATGGAATGCTTAAGTTGATATTGAAGGTTCCTTTTCAGATGGAGGATATGGACAAAGGTGGACCTTTCTCCGACACCTCCACTTCATGGGAATTGATATTAACTACTGAGGCATGTCCTAAGACTTTGGAAGGTATTATTCGATTGTATTGGTGTCAGACTATGTTAATACTGGAGCACCCTTAAATGAAAGGTCGTCGGCAGTGCTTGCGGTGTGGCGAAGTTGGCCACCCTATGAGGGCGTGCAAAGAGTCACTGGAAGGGTTACTTAAGTCGGGATGTATCGTGGTTACCGTGGAAGAAATGAACAGGATTGAACTTCCTCACTCTACGTTTAGAAGTATGGAAGAATTACGCAAGGACGTGGAAGAAAAGAGAATTTTAATGGAACAGGCGTCTAAGGAAGTCACCTCAGAACAAGCGCCCGACGAGCAACCAAACAAGGAAGACACCAACATGTCACAACAGGAGGACCAACCGGCGGTCACCATAACACAACCAGTACAAACTACAGAGTCTGAAGAACATCACCCCCAGACGGTAGTAACTACTACAAAGGACAAACCTAAACCGGACACGGAGCCTGATCCTAGTACTACTCCGGTGGAACCAAAGGAGGGACGGACAGAATGGATTAAAGTGCATCCACATCAGGAGAAGCCATTCGTATTATCGCCGCCAGCCTCACCTCAAGCACCACCGGAGACTACGAAGTCAGACAGAAAGTGCAACAGCTCACGACAGGACGACAAACCACTATTGGATGAAGAGGCACATCCACAGGGACAGACAATTGGACACGCAGTCCAAGCGTCCAGAGATCGCAATAACAGCTCCTATGACGCCTACTAAGACCACACGGAAAGTGGTTCAATTCCCGAAAGTAAAATCACCTTCGAACAACAAAAGCAAGGTCCAGAATGAATTAATGATTTTGGAGGCCAAATTAAAATCAAATTTAGATCACTTACTCCGCAAGGTCGACAAGGCGGAGGGCCCGCTTCAATTGTACCCACTATTGGGTACAATACCCATCAAAGAACTGAACGATGTAATTTTGCTTACGGATGCAGAGAGAATGATGGGTATTAAACGAACCGCGACTCCAGCGACGGGCAACTATCAGGTGTATGCTATCAGTCAAGCATATGCCTCAACAGCGTTCATACCTTTGCGAACGGATTAACTTGAGCAGTTAACGGTCACATTTAAAGATGGCTGTTATACCCGGGCACTCATCGACTTTGCTGCCAAATTTCCGGCGGGTATCAGAAAACAAACGCTGTTAGCCCTGGGCCGTGGATATGACAAGATTTCAGCGAAGATGTCTAAAAGTGAATTTCAACAATATTTGGAGGAATTTGCAAAAAGCGGTTCAAGTATTAAGGGTTTGGTTCCTCCCACGGCTTGGGGTAGTAATGATACCCTGGCCTGTATTAGTACCTTATTGCAACAGGATATTTTTGTCATCAGCACATTCCCGGATATGGAGAAGCCGGGAGTAATTCATTTCGCACCGGAACCAGACTACGCAACAATAAGAGTTATTTAGCAAGTGGTGAGTATCTGTGGTGTAGTCGCTCTCAGAAAATCTTCCTGAGACGCGAACACCCACGGGGGTCCCAGACGACTGACTCCCGGATGGGGTACTCCGTCCATCCGAGTCATGATCCGATCCGGCTTGAGGCCGGCTGGATCGGTCGCTTCCATCCGCTTGATCGCGACTGCTCGAATGTTGCATGTTAAAAGCTCACCTTGTGTACCCGTCAGTACTGGGTGGTTAGCTCTCCTGGTGGACCCTAGGGCGAAAAGTGTAGATCCGTCCAATAGGGAGATGAGGGTTAGGACTAGGGGTAGCTCCTGGGCGGAAATCGTCACCGGGGAGCTCGTCTGGCAATACACTTGAACTTTGTATAGTGCCGGCTGGGCCGAGAATAGTCGATCGGCCAGCTAAACCAATAAGACACTTGAAGTTTGTATAGTACCGGCTGGACCGAGAATAATCGATCGGCCAGCTAAACCAATAACAATGAAGGGCGAATCCAAATGTGTATATGAGGCAGATACAACTCCACACTCTCCACAGAAGGCCAAATGTCACCACTTCCCAATACTTAATACCGTGTTCAAAACACGGGCGACTTGAGGTGAGTATACGAAGTCGCCGCGACTCCCGGTCAGGGGACTTCCGGTGGGTTAAACTTAACCTTCCCCGGGTAAACCAATAACAGCAAGATGGGACCTTGTTAGCCCTCTGCCGTGAACCAATAAAAGCGACTTGTGTCTAAGAAAGCGAAACGTATACTGATTTATCCTATGTCCAATACTCCCTTTGTGTAACCTACCTCAACAACACGTCTGACCAGTCATGCCCTACCCAAAGCAACCCGGCTAACTCCGACTCTGTGTACCGGTACGGCCGGTACACCAACCCCGAATGGTACCAACCCGGACGGTACACTCTAACCCATATGGTACCAGTCCGAATGGTACATTGTACCCGGCCGGCTCGGTCGGATAGCCACCCATCCGCGCCCCTCGGCCGCTGACGCTAGAAGTCCCTTGACAGTCTCTCCTACGATCCCGGTGCATACTCCTTCCGCTAGAACAATACTCTTCTCTCAGGCTCCCTTCATTCCATCCTCACGAACAATCCGCCATCTTGGCCGCCCGCCATCCGCGCCTCGGCCGTCCAACCTCCATAGTCCACGCCCCTGGTCAGGCCCGCCGACTTGGTTTCCGGCCAGGCACCGCCGACCGCCTACAAGGGTGCCGGGCAGTCCCAACTTGCATCTTATTACTGGCCGGTCTGGGCATCCGGCTTAGGGTGGCATTTCAGCCAATCCGATGCGGGCATCCATCATCATTAGTCCGTTAACTTCTGGAGCACTTCACCACAATAATACCACCGACCGGAACACTCTCGCGAGTGTTGGTTGAGCGAGTTTTCTTCCTGTTTGTCGTCGCTTGTCGCCGAGACTGGCGCTCTTGGGCCTGCACGTGTGATAGGTTCCACGTCTTTTGTCCGCTTTTAACATGCAGGAAATAAAAAAGAATTACTTTGCACCTCCATCCAACTTTGGGCAGGTCATCATTAGCTGTACTGTGTTAGCTAGCTCGTTAGTGAAAAATAGTACGGTCTCACCTTAAGGGAAAAGTTCACCTCTGTTCTGGAACAGCTCGGTTGAAAAATGGAGGCATCTGATTGGTCAGATGATCATCACCATCTCGGTTGGCTCAACTGACCTCGAAGAGGTCGGCTGAGTCAACAGATCCTCGGTTATAAAATTATACAGGAATTTTCACCCAAAACTCACAGACATTGATGACACTGTTTTTGCTCACCCATATTACATTTTTATGAAAGGTCGGTGTGTCTACTTTAACTGGGTTGGACCTTCGGTTAGGAGCCTCTAACCGAGGTGACTCAAACAGAGGTGAACTTTTCCCTAAGTGCTGCTTTTTCCTAGGAAGAATAATAACTATGAAGCGATAATCGTTTTGCTGGTTCTTTCGGGAGCACATTTAGTGAGATATTAAATAGCAAAATTGCATGGATCAAAACGTGGTCAGGCGCCAATGCTGGATTGGCGGCTGGTCACCCGCCTATCTTTCAACTCTTGGCCTAAATCGTTCTGTGGGCGACATAATTCGTGTTGTTTAGACATCTTAAATCCACGTTGGTAAGAATTGTCAGCGCAGTATTTCTTTAATCACATGTCACATACAACGGGTATTTTTCGCAAAATAAGGTGATTTCCGCCAAAAAATGTGAAAGGCACAATCTTTCGCAACTTGTTGGAGTTGGGTTTCAATTTCAGATAGACACATCTATGCACACTAGAACTCAACTGAAAAGGGGATCGAAATTGCATATTTCGCACAGCTGCATTCCCCATCAGAGTTGACATTCGTAATTCGTACTTATTCCAGAAACTACACGTAAGAGAGGAAGCGCGAAAAGATGTTGCAAGTCGTTGCCCACGCAACGTTTGTTTACTCTAGAATTGCGTAGAATACATGTACAACAAAGCGTGATAGTATTTTTATCCTCCATTAAGCATAGAGGTTGTTATAGATAAAAAAAATTGTGCTTTCCAAGAAGTTTATCATCGTGAAACAACAATTTTCGGCAGAGACACGGATAAGTAACTCGGCGACATTGACTGCAGACTAAACGCAACTACTTTCACACCCTCTAACCGAACAAAGTACGAGCAGCCACAGTGCTATGACTTAAACCAGTGCCAACGAATGCAACAAGATCAGCAATATCCATCATTCTAAACTCATGCACCGGATGAATATCTGCCGCTTTAGGTATTTGATCCAGTAAAAGTAAAAGAAAACACACAATCTACCAACAGAATCCAAAAATTGAACAAAAAATGAGTCACAGTTATGCTAGTACCAGGTTCCAGTAAGTCAATACAGTCGTTTCCACTCACATCGTAGCAAGTAGCTTAAGTCACAACTCCGTGCATCATAGCAAAAGCAATTTTTTGATTTCTCTGCGATTTCAGCCGCAACGGAGTTCAAATCATTTTTCCAATGGGCTCACCAATTTAACATTTGCACATAACCTTTCTCTGTAAATAATTGTGTTGTCCGTTCTTGTTCCATATTAGCAGCACAATGGTAAGAAACTGGAGTCTTGAATAGCCGGCTGTAAACAATAAAATCAAACAAACTTCCACAGGAACTTGTTCAAATGTAAGTGTACTAAGAAGTGTCATTACTAGTCCTGCGCTTTCCTAGCTACTCGCACAATCTCAAAAGGTAAGTTTCGTAACTTTCCTTTTTGAGAAGTGACAAGAAACTATTCTGATAGCCGGTCATTACTAATAATAGTCCATAACACAAAAATAGGTCATATCCTAAATTCATATTGGACAAAATTACCGAAAATTTCCAAAAGTGATATTTCACCACAATATCACCAAAACCAACAATTTTCAACACTCCTTCTCAATGTGAATTTTCCATTGACTATTCCAGTTCGCATGCAACTCGTAATTCCTTCAACCTTGGATATGGTACCGCCTTCGTCAGTAAATCAGCTAACATGGTTTTTGTTGACACGTAGTGAGCTTGAACTAGTCCATCCTTAAATTTCGATGAAATAAATTTTGCTCTGATGTCGACATGTTTCATCTTTGACGTTCCTTCCATTCCGCTCAATGCCTTTATAGCCGCTTGATTGTCCATGAACAGAGTCATAGGTCGTTTAACCTTTATTCCAATTTCTTGTAGTAATTCGAGAAAACCGATCATTTCCACTATGACCTTCGAAGCAGCATAAAACTCTGCTTCCATGGTAGACAGAGATACTCCACCCTGTTTTCAGTTTATGATAATTCCATCCATTGTAACTATTCCACCTGTAGTCGATTTTCTGTCGTCCTTTGCTCCAGCGTAGTCTGCATAGCTGAAACCGTTAATTTCCACGCCATTTAATCGCTTACTTTTGACTTCATTTGCAGCTTCAATGCTTTTGATCCCTTAAGATATCGGACGATCTTTTTCGCTAAGTCCCAATCCATTGTTTTCGGTGCATGAGTTCGCCTGGTGACCTTGTGCACCGCAAAACTTATGTCCGGACGTGTACATCTTGAAATCCAGAGCAAACTGCCGACAAGCGATTGAAAGTCCTTGATTGTATTTTTTCCAGACTTCTTGCTCTCGCACAAAAGCTCGTTGTTTTTTAGGTTTAAGTCTTCATACTCGCCGCCTTTGGGTATCTTCACAGGGTTCGCTTCTTCTAGCTTGAAATCCCGTAGTATGCCTTCGACAGTCATTTCTTGGTCGATCTTGAATCCGCGGTCTTGGTCGTAGACTACTCTCATACCAAGGAATTTAATTACCTTCCCGAGATTTTTAATTTCAAGCGCCTTCATGTCGTCGAAAAACTTATCCACTAGTTCGTCACTGGTACCTGTTACCAGCAAGTCATCAACATACACCCCGACGATAGTGGTGGCTCCTTCTGATGCCTTGTGATACAAGCACAAGTCCGTAGAGCTCTGCAAAAAATCCAGTTCCAACAATTTTGCGTGAAGTAACTTGTTCCAAAGCCGTCCCGCTTGTTTCAGCCCGTAAAGCGTCTTTTTTAATTTCAATACAAACTTGAAACTTGTTCGTTGCCTTGGATTTTTTCGGAAATGTTCATCCTTTCGGAATATACAGGTAAATTTCGTGTTCTTCTTCGAGCGCCTTGACGTACGCGTTCGGAATATCTCCGTGTTTCGCACATGTACCCCACTTGCACGCCAGACCCAGAATCATCTTCACTGTTCCCATTTCAATTACTGCAGCAAACGTAAGCGTGTAGTCGATACCTAGTCTCTGCTCGTTTCCACACGCGACAAGCCTTGCCTTGTATCTCTCAACGTTCCCATTTTCATCCAATTTTGTTTTGAAGACCCACTTAGTGTGAAGGGGTCTACAATTTTCAGGCCGCTTGATCACTTTCCACACATCATTTCGTTCTAGTGCTGTGATCTCTTCGTTAATCGCCGTCTTCCACTTGTCAGAATTTTTGGATCTCATCGCTTGATTGAAAGATTTTGGATCGACTTCGGTGATCAAGTTTAGTGTTCCAACCTCCTCATCTTCAACCTTTGATTCTTCTTGGTCGATGATCTTGCTTTCGCTTTCATTTCTTGTCTTGCTCCGAGTTTGGTGTCGCTCCCGCTGCCACGCCTTCTTCGACTTATTTGGCTTGGTCTTCGTCGAGGTGTTGGTAACGTTTGCTCCTTCTTGATCTTCATTTTCCTCCATATTTTTTCTCACCAATCTGTTCTGATTTTCGTCCAGAGTCTCGATGTTTTTTATATGCTGAGTCACAACAACCTTCCTTTCGTCTTTCAGGTTTACCTTGTATCCTTTCACTTCTTCGCTTTTTCCCACGATTAATCCAATTTGTGATCTGTGTGCCAAGGAATTCTTTCCCGGGTTCCTGTACACCGAACATGGTGAACCGAAAGCGACAATCTCTCCCAAATTCGGTTTCTTGCCTGTAAGGACTTCCAAAGGCGACATTCTTTTTTGGTTTCCGTTTGTCGGGCTTCTGTTCACAATGTATGCAGCGTATTGCACCGCGTCGCCCCAGAACGCAAGACTAATGCCACAAGAAAATATCATGCACCGAGCCATATTCATTATGGTTCGGTGCATGCGTTCAGCTTTTCCGTTGCTTGACTGGTTGTTCGCCTCACTCATTTGTCTGATAACACCAGTGTTCTTGCAGAAGATATCCAGATTCCGATATTCTCCACCGCCGTCCGTCCTCAGTACGTGAATTTTGCAATTAAATTGTCGTTCGAAAAACGCTAAGAAGTGCTCGAACATCTTTGCAGCGGCGTCTTTTGTCCTCGCTAGAAAAACCCGTACGTAATTGGATTTGAAATCCACGAAATTTATCAAGTACCTGTTTCCAAATCTGTCTCTTGGTGTGATAGGTCCTTTTAAATCAGAGCATATCACACCACCGATGCGATCTGTAGGCGCGTTTAAGCCGCTGTCTTTCTTCGATCTGGCATTCTTTGATTGTTTACCTTGTGCGCAGGTAAGACAGTTTAATCTTGTCTTGTCAGTGAGTAGGATGCCAAAACTTGGATCCTTCGCCATTCGTTCGATGGTATCGTAGTTTAGATGTCCGAGTCTTGCATGAAAATGCATTAGAGACCCCTTTTGAACATCAGTTCCGTTGTTTGCTTCTTTCTCATTGTCTTCCAAAACTGTGAACACTGTTTCTTCGACCTTTTTGCGCTCCTTCTTAACTTCGACATCCACAGTGAACACTTTGTTCGTAATTTTCACATCGAAAATTGCTTCACCACTTTCCCGGTGCTTCATTACTCTTTTTCCATCGATGTGCGTCATTTCACAGCCTTTTTCTACGAGTAGACCGTAGGATAGTATATTCCTCGCCAGGTTTTCCACGAAATACACGTTTTCCAACTTAATTGTTCGCATTTTCAAACCGACTTTCACTTGTAACTTGACCCAGCCCTTCTTCGAGATGTTCAGTGTTTTTCCGTCTGCCTGAAAACATTTTCCTTTTATATCTTCCGATCCTCGAAGGTACGCATCATCGTTTACGATGTGCATGCTTGCACCGCTATCGAGAATCCACTTGTTTTGTTCGAAAGTCGAGTCCTTTTCGACAATTGCCAACGTAAATTTAATTTTTTTTGCCTTCTTTTTTGGGCATTTGGCTCGAAAGTGTCCGGCTTCGCCGCAGGCGTGACATTTCCATCCTTTTGGCTTGTTTTCCACGTAATTAACCGTTTCTACGCCGTAGTTTCTTCCTTGTTTCGCATCGCTTTCCACTGCTTGGCGAACTGGCACAGTTCTTCGGCTTGTCGTAGATAATCCGTCTTCGTGTGATTATATCTTGCCATCAGAATTGTCTTTAGTTCTGTAGATGCGTAGTGTACGATATTATCCACTACCAGCGGTTCACTGCCGCCCACCGCTTCGGAAATGGCCACCAAGTATAAGTAGTGTTCGTTCCAATTTCGCTTCGGATGTTTTTACTCGTGAATAATTTCATCGACTGGGCTGGTGTGATGCTTGTATGAAAAGCATTTAACATCTTGTTCATGATGTCCACCAGGGTGGGAATTTCACTCCACCATCCGTCTACTTGCCTGTTGTAGTAGCGATCCGCCGTTCCGCTCAGGTAGTGGCCTAATAGGTCGACTTTGAATTCTTCGGTCCACATATACCCGCATGCTGATTCCGCAATGGCTACTTGGCGGATGAAGCGTGTGCCCCATTGCTTGAACCCAGCGCCCAATCCTCGGTATACTTCCGTTCCGTCGAAAACCCTGATGGATAGTTTACAATCCTTGGCCGATGGTGTCTTAAAAAGCAGCGGAACATTTTGCGCTGGAAATTTCATGTCTGGAATGTTTTGTCCTTGAAATTTCACGTCCGGGTACCCACCAAGATTTTCAGCAGGACCTTTGAAGTGTTCTTCCGCATACGGTCTTTTTTCCGGGGTGTTTTCCAAAGAGGCCATCCTCATCTTCGTCCCCAATCGCATCGAGTTATTGAATCCGCAATTCTCCATGTCTACGTTATTTCTTGACTCTTCTTGTCGGTCCATTCTGTCCGCTAGTCGCTTCATCAAATCCAGCAACGTCTCGCCTTCCTTCTTCAATTCTGTTTGCTTGTGTTCCAGATTTTCTTGTTTTACGTCAGCTTGATCCTTTGGCTCATAACCTGTTGTCCGTTCTTGTTCCATATTAGCAGCACAATGGTAAGAAACTGGAGTCTTGAATAGCCGGCTGTAAACAATAAAATCAAACAAACTTCCACAGGAACTTGTTCAAATGTAAGTGTACTAAGAAGTGTCATTACTAGTCCTGCGCTTTCCTAGCTACTCGCACAATCTCAAAAGGTAAGTTTCGTAACTTTCCTTTTTGAGAAGTGACAAGAAACTATTCTGATAACCGGTCATTACTAATAATAGTCCATAACACAAAAATAGGTCATATCCTAAATTCATATTGGACAAAATTACCGAAAATTTCCAAAAGTGATATTTCACCACAATATCACCAAAACCAACAATTTTCAACAAATTGTTGCTCTGACGGTACAATGATATCGGCATTAGACCCTTTCATAATTAATGCACGTGGAAAAGTATCCATATCCACTAAACTCTTCTGTATGCATAGCTAAACGACGAGCTGGCGACTGTTTAAGGCGCAAAAAAAAATAAAGTCACCACGCTAGCAACGTAGTGCGTTTCACAATTTTTAGGCAACATCTGATGGGAGCACGTACGTTGCCGACATTGATAGGCATAAATATCTTATCCATGGCAAACAGATCAATCTCATAAGTAGCAAATAAAACAGTAGAGTCGTCAATCTGGTTACAATAAATAGTATATCTCATAATAATTACCTCCGGCGCACGTTAATGAAATTGTACCCATTTTCCGAAAGCTTTGTGCAGAAAATGGAGATGAGATAGTGACTCCGCTTCGGTAAAACACCAGCCTTCAAAAGCGCTTCGTCGCGATCACTCATCAGCTGAAAGTAAACATTCATCACCTAGTCAACGAAAACAAAATGGCTTCGAAGCGAAACATCCAATCATGTTTTTCTCATGCAATGAATGTAGCATTTAAGGCAATCACCTCGTCATATAATTACTGAAAAGGCAGCAAGTATTGAAGGTGACGGAGCGTATGAGAATGTGGTGAAGCGATCGGGAAAATATTGGGACTGAAGTGGACCACACATGGCCGATGATTGGTGACGATAGAACACCGATCAACATATGACGGTTGATGGGTGGAAAAAGGTTGATCACGAGTAAGAAGAAAAGGTGGTGGCCAACGGATATTTACGATGTGGAAGAATCAGCCAAGTATGGTCGTTAAGCCCGGTCCCAGACACTGGCGGAATGTTGAAGATCACGATCACGATCGTTGTTACAGTCACTAAGTGGAGTTCTCGTGGATATAATAAGAAATGGTGATGGTTGACATGGCATACCAAGAGCAGGTGACCAGCCGATCTCCGAA
>MIQA02008448.1:28979-47695 GCA_001887855.2 Sclerospora graminicola | reverse complement strand
GGGATCGGTTATTCAGCCCCCACCTTTTTGTTAACCAGCCCCCACCCCAGAATTTTTGATTGGTCAGCCTCCAACCCAAATAATTTGATTGGTCAGCCTCCACCCCCAAATTTTTGATTGGTCAATCTCCATCGCAAATACTTTAGCCACCACCCCAAATAATTCTTCATCTTCGAGGATTTGACGGTGTTCAATTGCAAAAAATAAAGAACATGGCGCACATACTGCCATAGGTATCCTGCTTAGTGCAAGCAAAATGCGCTGATAACTGTACTTGGCCCACGTGAACCCCATGTGGCAGGTCTATACGCAGTCTTGTACGTTGAAGAATTCGTTGCATGTATGTTTTGTCTAATTTGTTGATGAATTTACTATAAGTCCCGATGTTGTACTGCTTTACAGAAAACGTAGCGGAGCTATTGAATTGTCCGGACTAGTAGCTACATTGATGAGCTATAGATGATTACTAGTGGCCCAATTAGGTGATCGTTTGGATTAACAAACTTGGTTTTCTTCTTCGGTGGTTGATATGCCAGATATGAAGTGTCTTGACGTTGATTTTCGGATTAACTGAGAGTTCTTTGAACAGTCTTGATTAGTTAACAAAATTACGTCGCATGCGAAGATCCTGTGCAAGTGCGGGCACGTGGAGCAGATATAGAAGCAGTAGTTTTAGAAAAAGGCAGAAGCAGTAGATTTACAACTCCAAAATTTATAGAAACCGAGACGTAATAAGATATTTTCTCAATAGTCCGATTGGATATGTGACATTCTGACCAATAGAATTTTCTGGGGTGGGGGCTTTTATTTGGGTTGGAGGCTAATATTGGGGGGTGGGGGCTGGATAACAAAAAGGTGGGCTAATAACGATCCCATATTGGTCTGACCCCCGGAATTGATACGTTTACCCTATTACAAAAAGACCAACATTTCTATTTCTAATGAGTTATAGTACTTTGCATCAATTTTTACGGCGCTTACAGAATAAAGCTCAACACTACGCACAATGCCAATGACCCCTCGCCACGTGACTTACGGAACGATCAATTGTTCGCAGCCAAGCGATTGTCTCGTGCAAATAATCAAATCGCTGGGTCCAGGAGGTGATGCCAACTTACGGAAGCCGGGGAATGGAAACCTAAATGCTGCTTCCTGCCCATCGACAAAGACGTGCTGTTGTATCTGGCGATTTTGGGTGGAAAACCATTATCAGATACTTGTATAATCACAAGGGCAAGAAGCATTACTCAGTCAAGTGGATATTCGCGGGGGTATAAGTGTTCTCTATGCACAAGAAATCCAACGCTGTGTCTCACGACTACAAGTCATTGGAGAATATGGTCTCGCATGCAATATGTTATTCCTCACGGCGAAATGGTGTACAAAGCATTCCATTCAATGATTTTTTGCATGGCTTTATTTAAGACGAGTTGTGGATGAAAGTGGAGATGCATTGCAGAACGACTCGCAATAGCATAACTGGAAGTGATTCATTTTAGGATATGCAGAAGACGTCCTAAGGGTGTCGAGGACGACCATTCACCAAATGCTGAGTGCTGTCTTTCATTATTGACAATAATCGCATTGTTGCAAATTTTGTAACTTGTGGAGAGCAATGCGCGTACGTTGACTAAAAAACTATTACAGCTTGATATGTTTTTGACGTCTACCACAACGCGTTAACGCAGTAGAGAAGGTGTCTTAATTAGTTTAGTTGATCCATTCATTACCTATAAGTGAATCTTAACACAAAAAGACCCAACTGGTTGTTACGAATATCAACAGCGCTACGATGAAGTAGCAGGGATGCTATGTTCAGTTTTTTTGGAAGCGAAACCATCTACGGAGTCGTTTATCTCATTATTACAACCTTTGACTTTGTGTGCATTGTCCCCTGCCAGCTCTACGATCAGCGTAAAATATGGTTGTCGTATACCGTGTATTTTGTGAAGCATTTACCGAGTACTGTAACATCATTTTAGAAATAGAAATGCTGCATCAGTTTTTGTAAATGGGGGTCAACGTATCAATTTGAGGGGGTCAGAATAATGTTTCCCTTTGATTTTAGTAATTTCATGAAGCTGGACACCAGGATATGAATGACATCCCTTGAGAGTACGCACGAAAGGAAGTCTGCTGGTGCCGAACATTTCCAGAAACAAAGAGGAAAGTTTGGAGGATGTCACGCAATGAAATGGCAGGCTGTACACACGGCACCAAATGTGCAACAGATATATAAGACACCATTGGCGTGAGAGTGCAAATAGTCGATGCGAGTTTTGACCGCAAGGTAATCTATCTTCGTTTCCTAGCAGAATTCTAAGAATGGGGAACAAGATTTGTTAGATCGCGCGCCCACGCTTGCTGAGCTACACGCATCTACCTCCCTGCATTGTGCATCCACAAATGCACACATTTGTGGCTGTCGAGGACCACATATTTCCGACCATCATTTCTCTAGTAAATCATATTTTTGGCATATTAGAGAACTTTTGCAGCTTGCTGGAGATGGAATTCGGTACAACTAGTACATAGTTGTACAGTGCCCTACAAAAAAAACTCGGACTTTTTTCCTTATTTCGCGAGCAACACCACAAGACACAACGAAAACAAAATTGCCATGGCCCCCCCAAGCACGCCAAAGACTCCAAAACGCTCAGGCAAGCAGCAGAGTGCCGAGCAACGAGCCTCTATCGTTGACTTGAAGGAAAGCTGCTTGAAAGCACCGCAGATCGCTGTTCAGCTATTCCTTCCAGTGAGAATTGTCTACTCTGTTCTCTCAACCTCTGCCGAACGCAACACGTCTACGCCGTTGAAACGCTCTGGAAAGCCAAAAACATGCAGGGGCGCGACGTGAGGTCACTTTTGCGTAGTGTGAAGAAGGACCGGCGTGCTTTACTTGCCAACATTACCAACACTATGCCAACCAGAGCCCACCACAACACTGTCAGGACAACCTGCATGACCAGGGCTTTTACAGCCGGGTGGCGGTAAAGAAGCCCTTCTTGACAGCTACGCATCAAGAAGCAGCCTTGAGTTCACCAAACAGCACAAAAACTGGACTATCGAAGACTGGAAACGCGTCTTGTGGACTGATGAGTCCACGTTCAAAATCGGCCGCAACTCCCGGGTCGTCAATGTCTGGCGAACAGCTCAGGAAAAGTATTCCAACATCTGCCTGATGCCAACCTTCAAGTCTGGCAGCACCTCAATCATGGTCTGGGGGGGGGTTTGCGGGCAGCAAGAAGTCAAAGTTGGTGTTTATGCCGCCCGGACGACGTACAGCTGTTGATTTCATGAGAATGTCTACGATGGTGCTTTGAATGAATTTTTGGGTGAGGTGCCCGGCGGGATTCTGATGGAAGATATCCCTGTCCATCGTTCCAAGGCACCAAATGAATGGCGAGAATCGAGGAATGCTGAAAAATTGGTATGGCCGCCAAATTCGCCGGATCTTAACCCAATTGAAAACGTCTAGAAGCTGACGAAGGACGCCATCCGGCGCTACAGAAATATGCCAAAGAACGTCACCGAGATGCAGCTAGCTTTGGAAGAAGAATGGCAGCAGATAAATCAGGAAACATTGGCGGCTCTATCTGCCACTATACCCAAACGCATCGCTGCTGTAATCAAAAACACGGGTGGACACCCCTTTGGTAGAACTGCTATTACGCGTTTCATACTCGGTCAATTATAGATATCTTTGCATCGTCTCGTTCCTCATATTCACAGTTACAAACTTTATTAATTGAGTCAAGCGGCATGATGCATTGGACTACGTGTAATTGTAATAAATTGGGCAGATTTATGGTCTAGTAGAGTGTCAAAAAGCAAAAAGTGCGAGTTTTTTGTAGGGCACTGTACACTAATATAAGTAAAACGGGATCGAATTGCATATTTCGCAGCTGCATTCCCGCCAAAGTTGATCTTCAGGAGAATCGCAAATAAGACAGAAACTACAACTCACACACACCTTAGAAAACAGAACCAAAGCATATATGTATCCGAAAGGAACAAGCTGAGTGTTGAATCCAGCGATGATGAAGTCGATCTTTGTGTGCAATCGTAGACACGAACCTGAACACGCTACGCTGATAGAGTAGAACACGCACCAGGTACGCAAAAAAATTCTGCCATAGAAGATGTTGTTTTGTTGCGAGTGGCGATCGCTTTTCGTCCGTGGTGCATAGAATTATTAGGGCCTTTGATGACATAGCTGTCCACTCTGCAGAGAACAAGATCTTTGGTGTGCAGAAAAATGAACCAGCACTGAAAGCGCGTTATAATCGGCCAGTTCAAGATCGTCCTGTTCAAGTCCTTGCGTAAATCTGAAACAAGCGAGGAGTTCCAAGAACGCAATTAGCTCCTCGTAAACCGAATGAATGACTGAACCGAGCTAGCCGCGGAAGAAAAAAAAACGGAAGGAAACGAAGGCACTTGCGCTTGAGAAGTTTGGAGAAAAGTACTGAAGGCACTGGCACTGTCGAAGGCGTTGAGGAGGATTATGGCGACAGGTTTTCTTTGACGGATGCCTCCACCACCACTCCAACTACCAAATCCCCCAAGCGAGCAAAGTTAAGCTCGAAGAAGACGAAAACGGATGAACTCGAGGTTGTGAAGGACGCCTCAACGAGTCAACGGATAGCTTCAACAGGCACAACGTCGAGCTGGAGCAACAGAATATGGCTTTCAATCGCGAAGAAGCGGAGCTACCGCGCTAGAATTTGAGTCAGATGCCGCAATGCGTCATACGTATGAGTCCACGAAATCCTCTTGTTGGTATGAACATGACCTTGAGATGGTCGAGCATCGACTTCAAACAGAAAATGAGCGCGAAAGATGATAAACGAGTTTATTTAAAACGTCATTGCTCACCGCGCACCAAAATTGATGGCAAACTACCTACTCTACGTTCAGATACGGGTCGATTGTTCGTGCTCGTATCTTGGAATACATCGATATTTGGTTCCTCCGAAGGCTGTAAGCAGGTATGACAGTTTGAAAGCAACACGGCAGTAAAACGTTTTACCCATTGGTGCTTGTCTGACGCGTTTCTTTTCGTCCGAGCTCATGAACTCCCAAAGCGCTTGGACACGCCCAAACCCCATTCGACACTTTCGCATGGAGGTCATCTGGCTGTTGAAAAGCGCTCTGGTGTGGCCATAAATGGCCGGTGATCACACAAACGTACTTGATTAGTATGCAGTATCTCCTTCCCGCATAAAAATACCGGAGGTGTCGTAATCCATGAGATCAAGTTGACCGCTGCTGTTGAGAACCGTTGAATTGTGACGTCACCCATTACCTGCCCCATACAAACTCACCTAACCTTACCCGAAGCCTGGCACGCCCTGCCATTTCAAGCAGTAACGTCACGGCTGGCCGTTGTAGACAGATTTTAGTAAGTTTTATATGGAGAAATGGAATCATGCCTAGTGATTCATACTGTCTCGAGCCCTTGATAAAGCCAGCAGCTTCTAAGCAGATCTATCACGCGAAAGTAGTTATCAATTCGAGTGCAAACAGCGCGGTCGTTGAAGTAGAGTAGATCGCGATACCTTGAGTGCAGTATCCCGACAGTAGTCTTGATAATCCTACTGCAAGCAGACGTAAAACGTATGAAATCGGTCGACTCTGTGAAAAGCTTCGATAGTACGGGAAGCCGTCGGCAAACCAATGCAAGTGCCTCGACGGTGGATATGAGGTCACGGGCCTCAGTGACCCCACCGTCTGCTGGAAGCTGTCGTTTCACTGTGAGCTCGACCAGCTGCTTCAGCGTGAATCGGTAACGGACTCTCGACATTGCGTCAGTCGACATTTGGTCCTACGCCTTCGACTCGTTGACATGGTCGGAAGCAGTGGTGTACTAGCATGACGCGAAAACTTTTGAATAAACGCCTCTTGTCGCCACAATCAGCCCTGCACGCAGCGAGCATGACTACGATAGCATCGTTGACGGAGAACTTTGGTCCGATTTTGATGTAACTCCCGCGCTTCCCAAAATGGATCTCAGCAGTTGAGATAAAAGCCCGTAACCTTAAATTTAAACGCAATATGAGGTGAAATCGGCTTGTGATTTGCCCTAAACCATGACATACCCACACTAAAGCTAACACCTCCTGGATTTGTATGTTGCGAAATCTCGATTAAGTTATGTCCGCTGGATCAATATGTTCTTTTATGAGAAGTGTGTCTGGGACGAGGAAATCCAGCGCCGTAGCCAATATGAGGCGTGTGTAGATGCGAATGGCTCATCATAGTCAAACAGCGCACCGGCATTCGCTCTGTGGACCTAGCTACCAACGAAAAAATATAGCTTTATTTGCCAAAGTGAACTCAACCGTGAAGCTATACTCGGCAAATAATGACAGCCCTCGAACCATTTATTGAGATGTGACAAGTTGGTAGCCGTGCGTTAAGACGCACCGTACGTAAGGTCACAAATGGTCTATCTCCTACGAAATAGATCCAAAACTTCGTCGGTGCACTCATGGCAAGCAGTTCTTTGTGATGTAATCGATAATAGCGCTCAGCGGGAGGCCGCTGGCGTGATTCATAGAATATTACGCATCGTTACATCATGATCGCTCTGCTCATACCACAGCCGATGGCAAAGTTGCACGCGTCGCAAACGACGTGGAGCGGGCGTTCGTTATGTAGTTTAGCAAGCTTCACTTAACCCGTTGGGGGCGGTCCAAAAAAAGCTGCCAAACTCTCCCGAAGCCCTACCGTGTCTTGTCCTTTATCAAGGATAGATAGTATACAAAGCTGAAGTATATCCATATCCTAAATGATTTGAAAACCCCATACTCGAAACAAAGCTCGTCAGTTTATCCTGTATATTTGCGCACGAGTTCTACTCAAGAACCACTTATCATGTAATTCCAGGCGCATAGAAGGACTAGCCCGGCAGTTATGTCTTGTACTAACGTAAAACAGCAGTTTATCGCTGAGGTTTGGTCTCCTAAGTAAAACCCTGTATGATAGGTAGAAATTCTTTCTAAGTGTATGTAAGAGATACAACAAGAAATTAAACCAATCCCTTTTTTATCAACACGTCAGTTTCACTGATCACTTCATTCATGTTTGAAATTACATCGTTTTCGATAGAATCTGCGCATGAACCACCTTGCGTCAATTTTTTATTTATTGCTCGTCACTTTTTTGTCACTGAAGGGGGTAGTAGATTGGTCTGTACTATGATGAGCGCGGATCTTCTTCAGTCAAGATAACGCTGCGTCACTTTGCGTCGTGGCTTTTAGATTCATCATTTCTTCCACGTAGTGTTGGTAAAAATAGCCGCCAATAAGTGTATATATTCCGCACGCAAGACCATTTTGCACTGCATTGACATTACCCATAATGGTTCCTCCAGAACCGGAAGGTGCAACAGTATAAACGTATTCAGTACACGCTGCTCACGCATTACTCATTATCCAGATGTTCCAAATTCTGAGGAAGATAATGAGTAGGAATTGAGAAATGGTTGAAGTCTTCCGAGGAAGATAACGAGTAGAAATTGAGAAATGGTTGAAGTCTTCCTCAGCGGTTTTTTAGGTTAGCCACGAAATAAAGGCTTACATTGTTTTGGTCGAAACGTTCACTAGATTTGACAGTTTATGAATATTATTGGATCTCCGTTTACTCTTAATCTTTGCAACGGATACGCGTTGATGTGCAGAAGCAGCAGACCAAAGTGGGTCGGGGCTTCACTAAAGCTGGGCGCCGACTCCCGATTCACGACAATTTAAGTAGGAGCAATTGACGCATGCAGCGTGCCAAAGTGGCGTAGTTGTCTCAATTGAATTTGTCGATGACCGGTTGCGTTGAACTTAAAGTTGTATTTGGGCTCATATCTGACAAACATCCGATGAACTCCAGGTGGAAAAAGAGAAAGTGAATTTAAAGTTTAGGTCCTCAGTTCGCGTGCACATCCTGCTACATCAAAACCCAATACTTTCTAACAAAAACGTACAACGTGACAGTTCAAGCAGCAATACGTTTCGTACGTCGAGCATTCCAATATACCAATACTGGTGCAAAGCCTGGAAAGATATGCAATCATCAAAATCATATTGTCCTCTTCCCAAGCAAATGTTATAAATCTGCTTGAACACCATCATCTTGTCGACGACAGCAAAAAACGTGAATTGAGTGAACACGTCTCGGACGAATCTGCCTCAAACGTCAAACGGTCAGCATGAAAAAGAAGGAAGGCGACAACCTCTTGCACCACTGCAACGAGGTACGCTAAGCTCGTTAGCACTAGCGCAAAGATGGAGGACGAAGACGTTTCAATTTGTCTGCAACACAGCTTGCCGAAAAGTTTTACGAATGTCGTACTCCACATTGAAATGAGCAAATACTCACTGGAAGACCCAAGTGTAATAAAAGTGCTAAAAACAATGAGTACATAAAACGTTCGGGTGAGAGAAAGGCAAAAAAGACGGAAGATTCAGCAAAGACATTTAATGCTAAAGAGGTACAGCGTGTCTGCACATTTTGTGGCAAGATTGATCACACGAAGGACCGTTGTTGGAATAAAAGCAAGCAACAGACGGACGCCAAATCGGATGGGTAGCTGTAAGCGTGTAAACAAAGCTGAGCGCAATTACCATTGCGACGACAATGAAGTAGATGTTCCGCTTGCGTTTATGGTGTCAATGGATTGTGAAGTCACCAACTTTAAAGCAGAAACACAAGAAATGTGGCTGTCGATAGTGGTGTGACACATATGCAATGGCAAAACCATATTTGACAAACCAAAACCAACTATTAGCGAAGGCGATCATGATGATTTGGTCGTCGCAAATGGCGATAGGACTACAATATTAGGCGTGGTCTTCATAAACGATTGTGCTTCCTAATGGGCGTACACGCAACCTTCAGATAACCGACGTGCTTTACGTGCCAGGTGTGGCGAAAAACTTAATATCAATTTTGCAAATCAACAAGTCGAATAAGTTACAAGTCGTGTTTGATGGACTAAACATGAATGTACTAGACAAGTTCTCTCGTACGGTGGTTGCAACTGCTACCTCGTTGATGGACTCTACTGGTTGTGTGTACCTTCAAGTGTGACGATTATGTCTGTGATGAGTACTGCTCGACCCAAGTCTGGGTCTACCTTTCACGAGCGAATGGGTCATGTATCTTTTCTGTGCTTCATCATTTTGTTGACAAATGTCTAGTAAAAGACACTGAATTTCCGGTAACCTTGCAAGAGATGAATTTTCGTCAAGGTTGTCAACTTGGCAAAATGACACAGAAACCATTTAAGTCAAATATGGACAAACGTTATTTTTTGAACTACTTCACTTCGCAATACGTGGTCCAATGTAAGTCGATAGCATGGGCGGTAGTAATTATTTGCTTTTAATTATCGCTGAATTAAGTGAATTGATGACAGGTTTTGGTCTGGTCACGAAATCAGACAGCGAAGCGACACTGAAGAAATTCATTATTCAAGTCGAAAACCAGCTTGACAAGCGTATCAAATACGTCCGGGATAGGGCGAACGAATTTGCAACTTTAACCATTAAGAAAGTTTATGCTGATCGAGGTATCGAACAACAAGTGACAGTACCGTACGCCCACCAAACAAATGGGACGGCAGAACGCGCCATTCGAAGCATTGTGACGATTGGTTGCGGTATGCTACAATATGTATGTTTGGACAAACCGTTTTGGGCGGAAGCTGCATTGATTGCGATTTACATAAAAAAATCGTCTCCCTTCACTCGAGTCACCTTAAAAACATTTGATATGGTAAATATAAATTCAAACCAAGTGTGAAACATATGCGAGTTTTCGGCTGTCTCAATTACGTCCTCAAGCCAAAATCAAATAGGACCCGAAGTCTCGACCTAGCATTCTTATGGGTTACGAAGAAACGTCGATGGCTTATCGAATGTGTTTAACTGCACCATTGAACGCTCATCGCTTCGTTAGTTATATAAAAACCAGGGTAGGGCGCCAACCTTTTGAGCCTAGTCCAGTACTTCCGAGAAAATCGAACCCTCCAGCGAGCGGAAGTGCATTTCTTGACTTGAGCATTAGCTTGAAAAAATTGAGAATGATCTCTGCAAGTTGATGGCACGTGTCCAGTTATTCGGTGCGACAGGCTCTGTCATAGTAATGAAGGTTTTTGATTGGATTTTTGGATATGTGGCTCCTCCCAATGATATCAATACATCTGTGTGACACTCAAGCTAATGATCATTTTTATCTTCGTTTTGATTGGTTTATAACTGACGCTCGGAGTGGTCAGAGCTTGTACGATATGGAAATTGATCCAAAAATTGAGTGTCTAAGGCTTCGCAAGTCTATCTATGGACTTGAACAAGCGTTTCGTGTTTGGGATGAGACGTTTGATCATCACGTTCGATCTATTGGCTTTCACGTATCTGAATTTGACCCGTGCATGTATTTCATATTCTTTGACGAATAATTCGTATTGCTCCTAGTGTACGGCGACGACGTCATCAACACAGGAAGTTCAATCGACATGATGCTTCAAATTAAGGACAAGCTTAAAAACAAATTCGAAACGACTGACAGTGGAGCATTCAATTTAGATTGGATAATTGAACATACGCAATCGGTAATGAAATAATTGAATCATAAGGATGGGGAAACTCTGTGTCAGCGACGCTACATTAATGGTATTTAAGATCGAATTGGAATGAAAGACTGCAAGCCTATCTCCAGTCTAGTTGATATCAACGCAAAATTGATAAAAGTCGAGACGATGCTATTATAATCAATGTGCCTTACCACGAAGCTGTCGGTGCACTTATGCACTTGATGAGTGCAACTCGATACGAGATTGCATTTGCTGCTGGTATGATGGACCGGTTTATGGAGTCTGTTCAACCTGCACACTGGACTGCAGTGAAAAAAATATCGTTACTTATAAGGCACTAAATCACATGGAATCCGATTTAAGTCAAGTGGCATCCTTGATTTTAAAAGTTTCTCGGACGCGGACTGGGCTGGAGATATTACATGTCTAAAATCAACATCAAAATATATTTTAAAATTAGCTGGTAGTCTTATTAGCTGGGGAGGAAAACGCAGTCAAGTGTCTAACTTTCGACACGCGACGCTGAATACATCGCACTAGTTTTGCGATTCAAGAAAGCAAGAGGGTACATCGTCTACAATGCGAAATTTTATGTCACTACAGGCATTGAATAATTCAATCTTGTGACTTTCGAAGTCAACCCGTCGTGCATTAATGTGACCAAGAATCTAGTATACAATGGCCAAGCCAAGCTAACGACATTAAATATCATCACATCCGTGATGAAGAGAAGAAAGGTGGAGTCGAAGTCAAATTCGGTAGTACTTCGTTGATGTGGCTGATTTGCTCACTATAGGGCTTCCTGGCCCAAGACACTCGAATCTTACTTTTGATACTAGAATTCAAGGTTGCTAACATTGAGGAAGGCTATTGAGTTTCCGTTTACTTTTAATAATTGCAAGAGATAAAGCAGTTGTCTAACCTTTGCTTGGATGAGGACGTCGAAATGAATTTGATGGTTGTACATTTTTCGGTACTTTGGACCAGTATCGGGATGCTACTGAAATGTTCGACGCTACGAAACAGATTGCTGCTAGAGCTGTTACGTTGTATATTTTTTTAGAAACTATTGGGCTTTGATGCAGCAGGATGTGCATGCGAACTAAGGTCCTAAACTTATAGTTAACTTTCTCTTTTTCCATCTACAACTCATTTGATACATATCAAATATGGGCTGAGGTGAAACGAATTCATATATCTGTATACATACTCAATTGAGAAATGGTCAAAATCTTCCTCCGGTTTTTGAGGCAACGAAGGAAAAAAGGCTTACTCTGTTTTTGTCGAGAAGTTATTTTAGATTAGACGTTTTATGAATATGGACTGAGGTGAAACGAATACATATATTTGTGTGCCTTTGCTAAGATATGCTGGTGCTCTCGCTTGCCAAGACCCACTGAATTCCTCGCCTGCATTCTCGTCCTCTTTTTCTGAGTCATCGTCACTCTCACCCCTCTCTCCAACCGAATTATTTTCGTTCTCAGCCTCTTCGTCTTCGTCCTCAGTTTCATTTTGCGCTGTCGCACGGCGACCACGAATCTATCGCTTCTCCACGCTAATTTGGTGTACCAAGCCATTCCGCTACGCGATGCACCAAATATCGTAGCACATCATCGGTCTCATGTTGTTGTCTTGAGCGACTACACCACATTGGTGCGCGTGCCCGGATCTCTTGGTGACCCTGGATATCACCGCGAGTCCCTAGCGGGCGAAAGACCTAAACCTGCAGCGGCACGACGTTTTCTCGCCCTTTTCCCATGATGTGATCCTTTGAATATTGCAAGGACTTGCAGCGTTGGTTGGAAAATTAAAGACTGAATTTTGTTTAACCTTTCCTAACCATTAGTTTTGTTGGTGTAACCCACACCTAATGGTATCGCCTATCCTACTTGCGCAAACATGTTATACTTAGTTTTAGTATAACCCATATAAAAAATGCAATAAGAAAAATGAATGGTGTTTAAGTCAAAGATAAAATGACTGGTTGCGGTCCAGTCTGAATGACTGGTCCTGAGGTCCAGGCTAAATGACTGGTCCTGACATCCTCCCCGATTTGATCTCTCGTTGACGCTGCTTGAAATCGGCGACGAGATCCTTCCAGTGGGAGACATGGCGAATGTTCTTCTCTTTCTCCCAACTTGCTTCTTCTTCTGTTTCTCCATGCCATTGGACGAGCCAGTGTGGTTGGCGATTAAACTGACTTCTCTTCAATAGGCGCTCGATAACTTGAAGGTTATCCGCGGTGTCGTTATCCACGAATTTGGACGCTTTCGGTATAGGTCGACTACGAAACCTCTCAGGCGTTGGCTCATATTTTGACAGCACATCCACGTTAAATGTTGGATTGATCTTCTTCATACTTTGTGGTAACTTGAGTCTTGCCACGTTTGGATTTATCATCTTTATTATCTCGAATGGCCCAATCTTTCTTGCCGCAAACTTTGCCCGTTTTGTTTCCATGTCTTTGGCGGCGTGTTTCAACGATACTATACGCGTATCCAACATTACTAGATCTCCAACCTTAAATTCGACTTGGTTAAGGCGGCGTTTTTGGTCATAGTAGTGCTTTTGCGTAGCTTGGGCTTTAAGCAGATTCTTACGAGCTTGCTCGATTATCTTTGCTCGAGCTTCCACAAACTCTTTAGCCTGTACGTCAATCTCCTTTTGGGGATTTTTTTACTCCAGCGATTTTTCCCATGGTGTCCGTTCTTTCCTTCCCGTATCAATTTCGAAGGGAGAGTATCCTGTTGATGCGCTAACGAGTGTAGCATGGGCGTACTCGATACTTCCCAGGTGCTCTGTCCAATCGGTGCCATGGTATGATACCATGCATCTAAGAGCATCTTCGACGACTAAATTTTGTCGTTCCGTTTGTCCATCGGCTTGGGCTCGATGGGCGGTGGTCATACTTAACCGAACGCCAATGGTTGTCATTAGAGATTTCCAAAAGGTTGAGGTAACTTGCTATCTCTGTCGCTGATGATGACTTCTGGAAGACCATGGTGACGCACTACACTGTAAAAATACACTTTCGCCGTTTTTTGAGTATCGTCCTTGACGTGCACCGCTGCATACTTTGTGCGTTTTGAAAACTTATCGACAACCGTTAAAATGGCATCGAATCCATTTGAAAAAGGAAGCCCAGTGATAAAGTCCATGGACACTACTTGCCAACATGCATGAGGAATTGGAATTGGCATGAGTAATCCGTTTTTTTTCTTTTGTTGTCTTGATTCCAACGTGCACAGGTTTCACACACACTTGCCAACATGCATGGAGAGTTGGAATTGGCATGAGTAATCCGGTTTTTTCTTTGGTTGACTTGCTTCCAACGTGGACAGGTTTCACTCACGCATAAAAACCTTATTATGATGTAACTTATCGTGAATTTTTAATACATTTAATTTTAATTGCAAATATCTTTTTATTAGGTTTATATTTGAAAATATTGAAAGTGTATCAAAAATTTTAAGACATATCGATTTTCTTATTTTTATTAAACAAATTTTATTCGTTTCTGTTTTAAAAAATTTCGAGTTATATATATAGTAGATATATACATTTGTTATACTTATTATAATCATAATTGTTTTTTGTTGTAATTATGAAATAATAAATTATATTAATTTATAGTTTTATTATAACGAATTAAATAAATTACATAAAAAAGAATAAAATTTTGACTTATTCTTTGATGTCTTTGTGCAAGGATTTCCAATAGTACCATTGTGCAACACGCAAGAATGTTCTGCGAGTGCCAGGATGAGCAGCTATGGGTAAGTCAGATTTTTCGATATGACTTGAGTTCTCATGCAATTGTTGTTTGGAACGCAAAGACGCGTGAGCTTATTTGCTGAACGCATAAACAGTAGCTCATCGTTTTTCAAGAACAGTGAACTCGTTTACGGATGATACCATGCCTCTTTGAATTCTGCATCCCTTTGATATCCTTGTTGAAACATCTTACAAACGTTTGGTGACAGCACGACATATGACGCTGCCAATTAGGCAGCAACTTTCATGACCTCACACCCCTCCCTGGCACCGAGGGAGAACAACGTAAACGCGAACCCCTCTGTTGACAATTTAAATCACACTCGTGATGGCGGATCGTCGTTACCAATGTATCATCAGGCCGGCGCGAGAGCGCATCAGCTACGTCGTTTAATGCCCCGTTAATGTGGTGTATCGTAAACGTATACTAAGAAAACGTGGTTAAGTACCGAGCAAGCTTGGGAGATACTTTAGGGTGGTGAAGCAGCCAAGAACAGGCGCTATTGTAAAAATCTCAAATTGATGACCGTAAAGATAATGACGCCATTTGTCTAACCCAGACTTTGATGGCAAGAGCAGGCCAGTTAAGCTCATGCACGCCCAGCTTTTTGGAATAAAAAGCTATGGGATGATCGTGACCGCCCAAAAATTGGGATAACACCCCCCAAACACACGACCCGGACGCATCTGTCGTCAGAACAAACGGGCGAGAAAAGTTGGGCAAGGTCAGCACAGGTGCCGATTGGAGGGCAGCCTTCAGCCGTAAGAAGGAAGCTTCTTGTGAGGCGGTCCAGACCCATGGCGTATCGTTCTTGACCAGATGGCTTAACGGGAGGACTATGTCGGCAAACAGATGGATAAAGCGGCGATAATAGCCCGCAAGGCCCAGAAACCTTTGTAACTCCTTGACGGAGAGCGGTGTTGGCCACTTCGCGATTACCTCCGTCTTGGTAACGTACTTCTTCAAACATAAGACCCTATTTGATTAGAAGACCTCCCTCACTACAGTGACATGTGATGGAGGATGTAAGAAATAGAGAACCCATTTCGAATAGACAGCCGGTCTTTTGGTGGTCATCGTTGCCTGGTCAACGTGTCTCTAGAATCACTGGCTCTGGTGCCAACGCTGCTTTAGCAAGCCTTCCACTCTCATTCTGAAACTTGCGATGGGGGCAGTTCGTCAGGGTTTTCGGGTGCACGAGAAGGTGAAGGTGATCAAGTGGATCGAGAACGAGGGAGATGGTGTTCCCTCCCGTGCAGCGGTGCACTTTCGTGCTCAAGGCTGGGGAATCGACGCTCGCATGTGTCGTCGTTGGTGGGCGCAGCAAGAAGAGCTAAAGAAATCCGACAACCTGTTGTTTCGTGTGCCTGGTGGTGGTAGGCCACCGATCCTTGGTGGGCTCGAGAACGAGCTGCTGGACCTCATCACGGAGTGCCGTCTACTGAAGGAGAAGGTGTCACGTCACTGGATTGCTCAAGCCGCTGTCAGCATGGGTATCACGGACTTCGTCGCCTCTGAGACGTGGGTTTCCAACTTCATGCGACGCAACAATCTCTCGCTTCGCAAGGTCACCAACTTGACGGCGCTTTCGGATGATGAGCTGGTCCGCCGTGCAGTGGCCTACATGAAGTTCGTGCAAGCCCAGCTCGCTGAGCTCGATCTAGAACGCACTGTGCTCATCGATGAGACTGCCGTCTACTTTGAAGATCCTCGCCGTCATACCGTTGACCTTAGTGGTGCCAGACACGTGGTGATCAAGTCGACCGGCTTTCAGTCGATGCGCATTGCGGCTATTCTTGCTGTCACGGCTGCTGGTAAGAAGCTACCACCTACTCTCATTTGGAAGGGCAAGACTGGAGGGATCTCGATGGTCAATGGCTGTCATGTTGCCCATCAGCCTCGAGCATGGGTGAACCAGGATTTGCTGATCAAGTGGCTCGACCTCGCTTTTCCGCTGCTCTGGATCGGCCAGAAGAAGACCGTCGTCTGGGACTCTATGCGAGCCCATATTGGGCGTGATGTCAAGGCTCATTGTGCCAAGCGGCAGATCAGCATGACAGTGATTCCTGGTGGTCTCACCCCCTACCTTCAGGCGAGTGACATTGGCATCTACAAGTCGTTCAAGGACAAGATGGGGCCGCTGATTGACGCCTGGAAGCTGTCAGATCAGGTCGAATATACGCGTGGCGGTAACCTAAAGCAGCCATCCATCAACATCGTGACGGGCTGGATTCGTCAAGTATGGCAAGCGGTGTCACAAAGCGTCATTGACTTGTCGATCATACGAGCAGGGTTCTCGTCCCAGCTCAACGAGTGGCACGTTGCCCGCCACGACGTCTACGGTGAACGGTTCCGAGAGGCATGGCGAGATGCTGATTCTTTGCCTACGGATGCCAGTGCGCTTGACGCCGAAGTTGATGAGGACGAGGGAGAGCTATGCGATGCACCTGATGATATCTCACTCATTGAGCCATAAAGAGAAAGCTTGTAGCAACCCTAACCACAGTAAAAGACCAGCCGCCTGCAGTGACCGTGTGCACCAACACAACAAATTATACTTACCACCTTCTTGTGACACTGGATCTGGAAACACAATCACAAACGTAAAATTTGTGCACACGGCCACTGCAGACGGGGGAATTGAACCCAGACCAGCTGACTGGATTGGGCGAGTCCAGCCAACTAGCCCAAATTCAATGCCCAAAAATAGAAGACCCGTTTCAAATAAAGAACCGATGTCACTAGTTTTTAGCTGGGCGGTCAACTAAATAGGTAGAAGACCGGTCTATTGGTCGAAGAAATACGTTAGTATCCACAGCAAACCCTTTGTCGGAAACCGTATGCCCGAAAAAGGTGACCTCCTTGCGTGCAAACTTGCACTTCCCGATGTGTGCGTAGAGGTTTTCGGTGCGTAAGGCGGCAAACCCGAGAGCTATATGCTCATCATAAGAGACAGAAAACACGCATATGTCATCCAAATAGACAACACGAATGGGAATTTCCCAAAAAGAACACGCATTAAGCGTGACCAAATTCCAGGCATTCCCGCGAGACCCATAGGAGCAACACACCATTGATAGGTCTCGTTAGACGTACGAAACGCGGTGTACTTCTTGCTATCCGGGTGAATACGCATTTGATGATAACCTTGGGCCAAGTCGATGACTGTGAAAAATCTCATCCCTGCATCTTATCGAACAACTCAACGATTCGCGGTAATGGAATTTTGGGTACAACTGACTGGTTGTTGACATAACGGAAGTCAATTATCCAACGTAGCAGAACATTGGAGTTCCCGAAACGGATCCATTCTGAGCGCGACAAACTGGTTCCTGTGGTTGGGTTCTTTTGGGAATGCCAAATATGTTCGACACCCAGGGTGAGTCCGATAATTCAATCAACCCCCGGGAAAGATTCTCCTCGACGAACTTCTGTAAGGCTTCTTGTTCAACTTGCGAAAGTCGAAATAAAAAAAACGGTGGACGATTGCTCGGTCGAGCGCCCGGTTGCATGTTTATCTCAAACTCCACAGAACGATGCGGAGGAAGCGAATCCGGTAGTTTGGCCGGAAAGACATCTGTAAATGAATCGAGCAATGACTTTAATTTTGGCTCGCAAGGCACTTCCGATTCGGAAACCTGACAATTTTTAATTCGAAAAATTTCTTCGTAATGGGCGGTCTTTAACTTATTCGAAAACTCGGATAAGGACCGGAGCAGTCACGTCATCGTGTGGAAGCTCACCACTGTCGAATGAAATGAGATGCGTACGCCAATTGATGATCGGCTCATGTGTAGTAACCAAGGCTTGCCCAGAATTACATCATGGGAATTGTTCATTGGCCACTCAATGACAGGAACGTCAGAAAAATGATACCCATCAAAGGATATATTGGCAACGCCTTTATTCCCTTTTTTCTTGATGGAATGTGCCGTCAAAACAATTAACTTGAATTGTCACTTCGGAAAGGATACGTTGCAACAAACCTGGCTTGACCACGTTACATGTGGCTCCAGAATCGAGCATAATATTGACAGCACGATGGTCAAGAGAACTGCTCTTGACGATTAAGTCTTTATCCGTAGAGCGTGCATAATCCGGTTCACTTAGTGTAGTGATAACTTCATATGATGTGCCGGCGACTGTTTCTTCTTCCACGGATTCATGGTCAGACTCATTCTAGAAAAAGTTAATATTTGCACGAGCAGGAGTGTTATCGTTGTCGTTAGCAGCCTGCCTGTTTCGTCGCCTATAACACTGCTGGATTGTATGTCCGAGTTTCTAGCGGTACGCGCACTTAGGTCGGTTGGAGCGGCGATGTTGATGCGGAGATGGGGATGACCGTTGAAATGGCCG
>MIQA02008448.1:0-28959 GCA_001887855.2 Sclerospora graminicola | reverse complement strand
GATGTGCGGCGGCGTGATAATATAACCACCCGAATGTGCGCGTTCAAAATCAAGCATAACTATGGCTTCCACAAGTTGTACTACGTTCGAGACCTAACTTCTTCTGATTCTCTGCCGTAATACCCGCTGAAATAAATGATTATTCAAACTTCGTCATTCTCTGTACTGCAAATAAATTTGCCTAAATTTCGAACGATATCGTCAACGCCGCGCAATTGTTGATTAATCCGGTGAAGGAGCACCTCAGACTGGTGAGATCCGCCGCAGGAACAAAACTCGTTTCTATTCACGGAAAAAAAATTCGTCCACCCGACGATTTCTTCTTGATGAAGCAAGAACCATTGCGCCGCTCGGTCCCGCAATAGCTCCCAGGACAGAAGTATATGCCCATGCTCTCACTTCCTCCAATTTTTCCGCGGCGCTAACAAGTATTGGTGATTTGCATGTAAAGAAACTCCGCCGATTTTCACTTCGTTCGGCATTCAGTCCGTCTACTTTAGCACCCCTTCTCGCTGAGAATTGCAGCCATAACTTCTGTGTCTTTGCGCATCTGCATCATTTGCTGCATAAGCTCGGCATGGCGGTTTGAGCCATGAATCGAAAGGAAAATTTAATTTTAGTGATTTACTTTATTTATGTAGTAGCGAATTATAACGAAAATCTTAAGAAGTGTGCGCCCAACTTCTTGCGAAAGAACGTCGACTTGGTGTAAAGGTTCCAATAAAGTTGTCCCTTGCTTAGGAAGAATGGCCTTCTCCTTTGTAATTTCCTTTGGCAGGATTTTAGCGATGCGCCGGGTCTTCTTTAACGACGCGATGAGGTTATTAGCCGCTTCTTCAGCCGTTTCCCCACCGTCAAACACGAAAGCGTTGCTGCAACCGAATGAAATCTTTTCTTCACTTTTTCGCTTCTTGCTCATAGAACTTCACGGCTTACTTTGCCTATTAACGGCTTAATGCGCAAAGGTGTAACCTTATCCCAGATGAATTAACTGCTTCGCAACTTCAAGCCGTACCCCACTTCACACAGACTAAGTGGCTCTATCTGCTGAGCAGAATCTTTAGTTTACAGTGGATGTAAAGGCAGCACACTCAAAGCCGCTAGACAGCGCTTTCAAAGGGATGGATGTTTAACTTGATAAAACTGCTAGCGGAAATTCCCACGCTACGAGCAGTGTTCCAACGAAGACGCAATCTCAGCCGCGCGGAACTTCTTCGTTCAATTAGCAGTCCAAACGAGACGTACGCGTCCTAAATCCGGCGCAAGGCAGTAGTGCAGCGCAAAGGAACATTCGAAACGGCACTCGGGTCGACGAAAACGCAAACGCAATCGGACGCACCAGCAGCGGCAAATCACGTGCAACTTGAAAGAAGCAGCAATACCAGCACCACAAGAAGCAGCGAAACGAAACAGGAACCGCGCAAGCAAGAATATCACACACGCAGGCAGGCAAACAGGCGCGCGACGAAGAAAACGGAAGCACGAGTCCAAGGAACAGCAAGCAAAACACCGCAGGACGAGCGACACGAAGTAGGATCAAGCGCCAAACCAGGCTTCAACACCACCAGCCGAAACAAAATCCGCAAGCGAGAGAGAGATCCCGAAGAAAGCACCGAGGAAGCGAAGCGAACGACCGGCGATGGCGGATGACGCAGCAAAAAGGCGGAGGCGGGAAGCGAAGGCGCGAAGTGAGGTAGACCCGAAGGCGCGAAGTGAGGTAGACCAACAAGTGCTACCACTTGTAAGGACTTGCGGCGTTGGTTGGAAAATTAAAGACAGAATTTTGTTTAACCTTTCCTAACCATTAGTTTTGTTGGTGTAACTCACACCTAATGATATCGCCTATCCTTCTTGCGCAAACATGTTATACCTAGTTTTATTATAACCCCCAAAAAATACAATAGGCAATAAGAAAAATGAATGGTGTTTAAGTCAAAGATAAAATGACTGGTTGCGGTCCAGTCTAAATGACTGGCCCTGACAAATATAGAGCAGGTCTTGCATCAGTGCTGGTGCCGTTTCTTGTTGCCGGGATTTTTGTCGTCACGCCAATCGTCGACATGAACAGCATGGTGCACACGGTATTCGCGGGTTGCTTAAGCTGCAGACGCGGTGAATGGTCCGCAATGGCACACTAGTCTGCATCCTGGTACCGACACAATTCCATGTGCAGCTCCTTTAGGAAGTGAATCTCTGCGTGGAGACGCAGCTGGTCGTGAAAATCGACCCGAGCATTTAACAGCATTGGGGCCATCATTACAAACCGTATGGGTTAATGCAAGGAGGTGATTGGTTAGCGCAAGAACCTTCCTGCGAATGTACACCGCGGGACGATCACTGTGGCGACATCAAAGGAGCTACCCGCGGAGAATGTAAATTCATGGTGGAGAAAAAGCCTCACCGTCTACTGAATGTGGGTAGTAGTACAGCGTTCGAGCGTGTTACACCTGAGAAGAACGGCTCTCAGGTCGAGGTCATTTGTCCACGTGCCTTGAAACAATTCCAGAACTTTATGTGAGGGAGGGGTGCATAAAGTTGCAATCCCAGCGACACCGACAACGCGGCGATGTTCAATGAGTGGTTCCGGACCAAACGCCATCTCGAGGTTTCAAACAACTGCCGCAAGCGCTGACTTGTGGTCGTTCATGTCCGCAGTCTGCACCTGGCTTTTCCACAGTACACTTTGAGTCTAGCAAATACAAGATATCCACCTTGGGTCAACAGAAAAATACAGTATAAGCGCACCTTGACAACAAAAACGCATACGTTTCCGTATGCACGCTTGACTGACTCACCTGATGCAATATGCCGTAGATAATATAAAGAGCTTTGTACCCACTTGTGGGGTTTGTCCCTCATGTATACGCGTTTTGTTGAAGCTGGAGTGCAAAGGAAGCATGGCCTCGTCAAATATTAAAAACGGCGGCATCGAAAAACCATCGACATATCATTCTTTTATTAACAACGGTTACAAGCACGATCAGTGGATGCGCGAGGATTGCTGTTGCTGCATGAAATAGAGATTGCGTGCAATATACTTACTTGAAACGATCACGCGCCATGTACCACCCGAAGCTACCGCTTGAAATCGCACCTTCGTTTGTCGCCATCCCGTGGTACGTGAGCTTCTCCTTGTTTTGCATGATGGCGTTGACCATGAGTAATCCACCAACCGGACAAGTTCTCTCACACAGACTGGCCGCATCAAGGCAAGCAAGGACCACTGCTGTTCCGCAGACATGGGTACAAAGCGAGGTTTTTTTCGCACTCGCTGTGCTTGGCTCCGCCGCAACACTTGAACACGTTCATTCAACCATCTCTTCTGCGTTAGCGTTCGTCTCTGCCGCGATATCGTCCCACATCTGAGAGGTCAGCAACTGCCAAACAAGGGCGACAATGCAGCCTTGTGCACTTCATCTGAAGGGCCATGTTGACCAGCATACAGGTCGGTATACTCATGGGGATCGTTTGTTTGAGTTAGCGACACGTACGGCCACTGACGTTCTTTATCAGGGTAGCCTTAGACCAGCCTATTGGTTTAAGCTTATCCTGGATAATACAGCCTGCAGTCAACTAACCAACACCACTGCAAGAAACGTTCGTGAAAGACGATATCCTCTGTAGCAACTTCGTAGATTAAGTCTTATTCCACATCCGAGCCCCGCTCTGAATCGCTCTGGTTATCATAGATGTGATCTTCTTCGTAACTTGAATCCAGCACCAAATAATTGCCATGGCTCCAGCAGGGGCGGGCGTTATCACTTTTCGGGGCCGGTATAATAGTAGCGAATTGGCGATAATTTTATTAATACCTCTATTGGCTGAGTATGACGAGCAAAACAGTGTCAGCACAAACACCACGCTCTTCGTCCAAACGTTTTGACCAACAATGACTAGTGCCCGAGGAGATGATCCTGGCGGCTTAGCTCTTATAAGAAAGCTTGTACTCAGTAAAAACAAGTATTGGATAAGACAAACACAGGTACTACATCCTGCACCAATTTGCCCGTTAGATCAAGCGGTAATACACTGCTTTTCTTATACTATATTCTCATCCCGTCACTGTCTTGTGTCGGCGTAGTCGACGATAATGAGAAGGTAAAACGTAGTCGATTGCCATTGGCTCGTTCCACTTGCCGCCGTCATCGCTCCATCTTGATCCAAAAATTTGACTCTCGAGTTGTAGTCGCGGCTAGCCATTCTGTCCTTGTAGCCATTCATCGTTGGGAGCGATACAAGGAAGGCAATAGTCTTGGGATATTATCTACAATAAAATGAGGCACAGGGCAACTTCAATTCCGCCACACATGTTTCCAAAATCATTCGGGGTCCAGGGATTCAACGCTCGATCGACTTTACATCCACAGAAACATTTTAGAAAGAGGGTTGCTGCTTGTATAGCATGATCAAGTGACGCTAAAATGAGACCATTTAGACACTTGGATCGATGTGCATAAGCCTTTAGACTCTGATCCTCTTTACTACATACGAGAGATTCAAATCAATATTCGTAGAATATGTCTCAGCCCATTTGTTCCTGCTGCAAACAGTGCGAAAAAAGTGTCGAAAATTCACACTTGAACTTGACGTTCCCGCATCCACATGTAATTGCATGCTGTGTCCAGCCAGATGAAGAGACCATCATGGTTGTTCTCCTGTATGAACTTCAATTTTGCTGAATTCACGACATGAAAATCCATAATCGTCATGCGTTGCTTTTTGGTCGATTGCCATTACTATCATAACTCCACCAGAATCGCTGTCTTTGGCATCGTAAAAGTAATTTATACTTCAAAACGCATTGTTTCCTGCTTAATATAATAAATACACACGTTTCTGGGTCCTAAATAAAATAAAAATAATTCGTATTATAACGGTGAGAGCAGTTACAAGTGTCTTGATGTCACTTCAATACCCTGACTACCACGTCATCTAAGTTTGCATATCCTCACACCATTGGTTATAGCACAGATTCAACAACTTTTCTTGAGACAAGCGACATGAAAGTAACGTCGCCGCCAACCCTGATACGGGCGAATTTGACTAGGCACGTCCCATCGCTCCCTTTCATAAACATTTCCTCTTCATCTCCCGTGATGAAGAGAATAGAATGAAAAACAATGGAGCGTACGACATCAGGAGACTTTTTATGCCAGAGACGCCCGTTGCAGTATTTAAGCACGAAACGACAAGAGCATAGAATTGTAGTGTCGGAATCTATTGTCGCAACGTTTTGAGAACTGCCCATCGTCGTTTGGGTGAAATAAAATACTCATTATCAGCCTAGCCCATTGTCGGTACTAGCTACCGTTATCAGTACCGCTGGGGCAAATTCTGGTGCAAGTACTGGTATGTGATACTGGCCAATCCAATTTCAATACTAATTTTGGTACCGTAATAGACATGTTATAGATAACACAAATGTGCAGCAGAAACCATCTCAATAAGAGACTGTTAATTAAGACAAGTTCACTTTCATTACCTCTCAACACAGATAATGAGTAGTATTGTAATTTTCAAACGGCAAAATTTAATAAGGTAACTTATCACTTTTGGCTCGATTGTTTTTTTGATGCACGGTCATAATTGATCTCCTCTCTAAACCGATAACCCGTACTTTATTGAGTAAACTCAAAAATGATCCAAATATAGGGATGTTACTTGTAGCAAGTATTACGGTATATCAGTACCTGCCATACCTATTTCGGTAGTAGGCCGTACTAGACCGTACCGATGTGGTAATTGTAGGTATCGTTATGAAACTATAGTATCCGTCTACTGGTACCCGGTTACGACCCTCCGTGTCTTTTGCTTGAATGTCGAACCTAGCATTCACCAGATCCTTGTTGACCCTACATGAAAGTGTCGTCTCGAAATCGTTGTCAGAAAGCTGACTGCGAAGGTCATTAAGCACTAGTCTCGCTTGCTTCTGCTGGAGCCAATGACGCTGGGCTAGAAGTTGATAGTGGATTCGATTATCTTGTCACCACTGGAGCGTTTTTTGCTTAACTCATCGATTATATACTCATCTAGAAAGCTGCTAAGATCTTTTCCCCATAGAGTTTGCGAAGGCATTGGCATGGGGCTTTCTTCGAAGGCGTCCTGAAAGGTCATACACGTCATCATCATCATTCTGATCTACCTCACTGAAAGTTTTTTCGTAATCTTCTTCTGCTTTCTCCAGTCGATCATCCATACTAGCTGGACCCCCAGCCCTTCCACCATTTGCCGCCTCTCCTGTTGTTGCATCAGTTCTTTCCTCATTGGTTTCTGCCTCAGACTGGACTCTACTATAGGTAAATAATGTCCCAGTAATTTTTACCACCTTGCAAAAGAAGTCTTTGCCATTGGAAATGTTGTGATGTCCACTAATATAGAAAGTCTCATCGTCTTTATACCTTGGATCCAGAAGTGTTGCCGCAAAACAAAGGGCTGGTACGGAGGTAATCCGTTGATATAGAGATTTCTGTAAGCCCTTGAGAAAATTCTATAACCGTTGAATTTCAACGATAGAAAGCCTTTCCGTCAACTTGTTGGTTTTACCAGAAGAGATCTGCTGCAATCGGACTTGAGAAGCACTGCCGCAATGGGCGAGGCACAGGACACTGACGTCTTAAACAGCCCCTTCGTACTCCTAGTTTCGATCCTCATCTCTCCGGTCCAAGCTTCGGAATATTTGCAGAGGGGCATCAGCAACTTAACTAAGACGCGCACAGTGTTACGGCTTCTAAACTGAGAAAAATTGACTTCTGTTACAAGGAATGCACGGGATTGCGGCTTAAGCACTTGCTGAGCTTTATTGAACATTTAGAAGGCACTGTTCCAACGAGTGGCTTGACCCTGTCTCAACGCAGATGCTTTCATGTCAACCTCATGGCCTACGGTAGCAGTTTTCAATAACAAGAAGTCCGTATGAATATAATATAAATAGAAGTTTATACTTACATTCCCTTTGTAGCGCCAATCTAGCGGTTCCGCTTCAGTTGAAGCCCTCTACGCAGTCCTTCACATTTTGATGTTCGTGAATACCGCAGCCAGGGCCTTTGCGTTAGCAAATAGCTGAAGGCGATGCACAGCACAGGAAAGGGCCGTGAAGAACGCTGCAATAACATTTTGAAGCTTATTGTTGTAGATCTTAAAACCTGCTTTCACCTCTCTAAGTGCTCACTTATTTCAAAGGTGTCGTCCTCTTCATCCGGAATAAACCTCTCAAACTTAGTCAGAAGTGTGGGCTGTGGTTGTTGGTTGGGCTCCTTGTGCATCTCGTGAAGCTTGTTCTCACTTTCTGTCATAGCCTGCCCATTCAGCGTCCCAGTTTTGACCATATTGCTATATCCATCTGTTACCATAGCAATCACCTTCTCCTCCAACCCGACCCTGTAGCAAAAGTAAGTTTCATGCCTCCCAACTACAAGGGCCCAAATGTTGCTTACACCAAGAGCTTTGTTTATAGTCCTCAAAATATTGTCGGCTGTCTGTCTCTCTTCTGACTTTATGCAGCCAATGAGGACATAATGTTGGGTCCAATCATCGCTTAAGTGCGCTGGGACAGCAACATACTCGGACTTGGAGCTCTATCAGTCTATGGTAATGTTATCCTGAGAACTGGAAAAATTAGGTTTAATTGGCGACATTAATCCTCTTCACAACCCCGAGCGTAGTTTAAAAGAAATTATATCACTTACAGCTCGAACCTTCGCCATAAGATTTTTAAGGTTGTCAAAGACTTTGGTAAATGATTTCTATCTCGCGATAATTACTTTGTCTTGAGGGCAGTTATAAGATGAAACTGCTTTGCTGCAACACGTACTTGCTAAAAACGTGTGTGAAGCCCACCGTCATCAGGGGTACATTGTCCGCACTAGAGCAGGAGGAAAAAATGTTTATTACATTTTCATTAGCTAAGAGACGATGCCTCGATAATAGCCAAAAAGCACTCACCAATGTTCTTAGCCAGTGTTCGTGACAAGTTTGCTTTTCAAGCGAACATGTTCGGTCAATTTAGATGAAACTACCTGCCTTTGGCTCCCCGACGTATGGTAATGGTCAACCACCTCTCTTTTTTTCACCAACTTCATTGTAATATTAGCTTCTTGTCGCTCATGACTAAGCGGCGAGAGCGCTTGGTAACTGCATTCCCGCGCTGCTTTTCCATGACCTTCATCGTCAGTCCTTCCAGCGGAGACCAGATGAGATTATAAGTTACTATCATGTTCATTCTGGAAGATCGTTTCGCAGAACCTTCATTTATAGTGGTTCTGCGGCCGAATTGTTCTCGAAGTAGCGCCACATAGGCGATTTGTTGTCCGTGAAGGCACTGTGGCTGTAGCTTCGCTTCAGGTTTAGGTTGTTGCAGCCGTGCTATAAGTGGCGCTTCTGCTGTTTTCTTTCGACGATGACATCATTATGGACGCGGCGTTCCTGTCAACCACTACTTGATGATCTTGGTGCGGATGATGAAGGGTCTTAGTCCCAACATTTTGTTGTGGTGCTGTGTAAGAACATTTTTATCAGCATCATTCCTGATGTTCCATGACTGTTTCTTCACCGTGAGCAGTAAGCCCACTTCTAATGTCAATACTAAGAAATCCCGAGAATGATCACTCTGGATATCGATAAAGTACCATGTGCTGCTCACCCTTCAAAAACCCATTAGAATTTTACTTAGGACAAAATAAAACCGAGAGCTAAAATATGTTTTCAAACAATAAAAACATTCATATATATTACGTTACTAAAATTAAGATAATAAATGGAAATTATTTTTAAAAATTAAGATATAAAAAAATTAAACCTGTAAAAACAAAATACAAATTTTATCGAACATGTGTGTTTTTGGTGCGAAAGAGTTTTGTCACGTTGACAAATCTATGGGGGGCTAAACTCGATAAGAAGGCCAACCCGTGTTTGTTTTTGGGAAACAGTTAGTACTGTCACTTCCGACATCGTGAAAGTTTATTTTACCTCTTTCGCATTTATGGAAACCCAAAAATCTATTTTCACAGGCACTAATTAGGATAGCAGGACAAGACACTGCACAACTTCGCACGATTGTCAGCGGAGCATGAACATCAACGGCATAACGACCAAAATGATTGGAGCTCACCTGGAGGTAAAGATTGCAATGATAGGTCATACATCCTTAAAAGTTTTGCCGCAGTGGATTACTGAAGCAGTTGTCAGACGCTAGTTTTCGCGAGTCTGAAGTTTCGGACTCCCAAGGTCAGTTGGTTGGCGTATTAGCAAGTGTAGTTAGGACTTCTGGGATCAATGGTACCGCAAAAAAGATGGTTGCTGATTTCATCTCTACTGGATACTGAACAACCTTCTATTCATGGCTTCTGAGGATCAGTTTTATCTGAAACGATAATATTTTTGTCAATATCATGTAATGCACCTGGACTCTATTACTGAAGCGTTATAAAATGACACTAGGCAAACTATGACATGAAGGCACATGCGGCAGCAGCAGCCTATTTGGTAAGTTATTGATGGCACTTCCATACGTCTATCATTTTTCTCAATTCTATCACTTTCTTTGACTTGATACTCTACAAACTCTACATGACAAACTTCTTGAAACAATGGCGCTTCAAGCTGCCAAAGAATAATTCGTCTCGAGTACATTGCCGGCATGGTGGCTTGGTACATATATTCTGCATTTGCGCAGTTTTGGTTGGATTAAAGCCACTGCCTTACGTTTTGCAGGCTTGTGGCGAGAATATGGATCGAATATGCCTTTCATTTCCAGGCATCTAGACCCACCCCAAAATGCAGATGTTCAACTCGGTTTCCTTGCATTTCAGGAGATAACGATGGGAATGAATTCAATTAGTACGATCTTTCTTTGTAATAGGTTTATTTGCAGAGGCTAAGATATGCTGTAACTATCCGATCCTAGTGCTATGCTGCTCTAACAAGCCAACATTGTTCGGCGTAGAGGCCGCAACTATTAGATAGGTCTAAAAACCTCTTATTATGTTTTTTATTTTCATCACTAGCGTTTTGCGCTGCTTCCTATCATTTTTTGTTTCATCAGTAAGGTTGTTGAGCTTGTGTGTAGACCATTCTTCGTCAAGGTACTGCTGACCAGTCCTAAGCCATTTTTTGTCAGTGTGCCGGAAAATCCTTTAATGTTTTTATTTTAAAACGACCGTTGGGGGTCAGAAGTGAGCGTATTACCTGTATACCGAAAACATGAAAGGATACCGTGTGTGGAACATTGATAAAACCGAATAATAATTACGCGACTGGCTTAATTCAATGAATAAACTGAAAGCAATTTTATTCAAGTACTAAGAGAACCTCGCCAATCGGAAAATCCTATAGAATTTCAAGATGAAGAAGAAGGGAGATGTTATTTGTATTGTAAGAAGTCGTACTAAGTGTAATTACAAAACAAGAATGATTGGAGACGTAAAAAGAGAAAGTACAAACACCGAAACAATTGGTTGCAGCATTTTGATGTTAAATAAAATTAATCAGTGCCTAAGAGACCGCCCAGGAGAGGTTTCGTGCCGAACGCAGCGCGGTTAGTAGGGTTGTCGCCTTCTAGAAGGTTAATTCCCCCTTGGGCTTCCATGTTTGTACGACTTTTTCTTTTAACTACCCCCCACACTTTTGGTAGCTCATTGGGAGAGCCCCCGCAAGGGAAGGTCGTAGGGCTCGATTCCTACCCAAAGTTTATCGCTGTCGTCTGTGTTTTGTGCGCAGTATATGACGTATGCTCAAAGCAACCTTAGCAGCCTATTTCTAAAATGGTTGATAATGAAGGCCATCTTCGAGTCCTGAAATGACAACTTCAGCTAGGGGTTTTTGTTTTTAATCGTGGGCCTGGTGGTTCCGTGTGGCTCCGTCGGATACTAGTGGATGAAAAATGGAGTGTTTGTTGGCGCTAGATAATCCGGTGTATCGCTTCTTTGATCCATTAGCTTCAGTTGTTTCTTTCCCGGATGATTATCATGGAAACAAATGGAACATGGCAACTCTTTTTCGTCCCGCTATCGACGAGATCATGTTGTAATTCTTCCCGCTATCGACGAGATGATGTTGTAATTCTTCCCGAATGGATAACACAATACGAGTTTCATTTTGCAAACATTTGTCGACTCGAATGGTTATCAATGTACGTGAGCTCTACAGTACAATCTCGATTATAGATTGAAGGGAAGTCGATTAGGTGCCAACTGGTATTTCTACAGGACTGTAGCAAGTGATGGTAGAGGACGGATCTGACCAACTTGCTCAAACATAGATGGAAGGCGTCGCGTCCCTCGTGGTCCGGCGCCTGTTCTGTCAGTGTGTTTTCCAGCGCGCTTCTCCCGGCGCTCAGCCTGTCTCTCAGCCCGTCTCTCAGTAGTCGTTGCTGGATCAAGCAATCGTGGTGGGCGAGGGAATCGTGCGCAACCTTGGTCAGTCAATCCACCAGTGTGCGTGAAAGTCATGGGGGAGGAGAGAGCGGACGTACTCTCGCAGTCAATTTAGCTTGTGTGTGCAAGGAAGATCGGTTACCAGCGTAATTTTTTTCCGGTGCACTGCGTTTTGGGTTATAGAGCAAGACTGAAGCACACACTGCTTTAGGGCGTAGGCATGGATGATCCTTGAAACACTGCTGAAAAGGTCTTGAAGGGATGCAGGGAACTTGATCTAAGCATTGGACACTGCCGGTTTGTGATCCTTAAGGGGAGAGACCACCACAATTTCATTCGTTTGTACACAGTACGTAGATCGCCATTAGAGTCATTTAGCCACGCCTTCAATTTGGCATGATAGCCCTCGACGGGTGATGTACTTTGTAATCCAAAATGAGTAACGCTGCTTGTCTAGCAGCGAACGATCCAAAGTTTTCATATATCTAACCTTATGTCGTCAATATATGATTCTTCTGGTGGTGACAGCTCATATAGATGCTGCCGTCGCTGCTCGTATTCTACTGCTGTTGTAGACCGTGTCAAAGCTATGAAAGCATCACAAAATACCCTATGTTCCTTGGGGTCTTTCCACTTCGGATTGTGTGCCGTGGATGCCTCGCTGTCTATAACTTTGGGGAAGCTGTGAGTTCTAGCTTGACTCTTCACATCTTTAATGATGTGCCAGAGACAAAGCAACACACTCATTGACTGGAACATACATTCGAGAGCGTTTAGCAGGGAGAGACCATGGTCCACGAATATATCCTGTGGATCCGGGATACCGTTCCTGACAAGAGCTTCCTTGAGGCAGCCCATAGCCACTTATAGTCTTCTGTAGTCTCTCCAACCATGAAGGCATGCGCCAGATGCACGGCGTGTTCATACACATTACGCCGACCATGTTCGATTCTTTTTAGATGTGCAGTCCATTAGAATGATGTTGGGGCTCGCCTTGGATACCTCCAGCACCGCACTCCACGAGAAAAAGAGATGTGTGACTCGACATTCTATGTCTACGCGATATGCTACCGCATACCTGTCAGCGCTAAGTAGCTCGAACAGATAATCCACTCGTGTCTTCTGACCAACTTCCTTTTCTTCCACAGCGTAACGAACGTTGTATATGTCCCGACGCAGGGCCGTCGTAGTAGAATCCATTGCATAGATACGTTGCAGCATCTGTCCTGCACTTACACCCGCGGCGTAATCAGCAATGACTGCTGCTTTCACGTGTTCACTCATATCTGCCTATCGATTCGCAGGTTGGGAGGCTGCATCGAAAGACATTCCATGGTTGTGAATATTAGCCCGCTCGTTTGAATGGATCACCCACTCGTTGTTTTGCGATTCCACCTCAGCCGTACAGACATGGGGCAGTTTGCAGCCTGAGAAGCAACATTTGGGCGATTGGTGGTTCCCGATGCTGGCTGGTAAGATCGTACCTTACCATGTCAATTACAGTCTAGCGAAGCACGTCCTCTAGCGTAATCGGTTCGTTTGATCACAACCGCGTAGCCAAAACCCCTAGCCTTACGGTTGATCGCATCCTTGGTAGCTTTGGGAGTGGCAAACGGCCCACGGGGGTGCTGAAACGGAATCACTATTATGCTGGCGTGGTATAGCACCTCCGAGGGGACTGGTGGTGTTAGTTCATCCGCATCAAACGGTACTCATGGCGTTTGCGTTGTGATTTTTGATTATGCGGGGTTTGTCAATATATATTGAAGGTAGCAAAAACAACCACTTATTCAACAAAAAGGAATTTTGCCAGTGACACTGCCCACTGTCAGAATTCCTTTTTGTTGAACAAGTGGTTGTTTTTGTTTAGGGCATTCGCCATCTTACTGACAAAGAAACGGATAAAAATGATATTCATTTTTTTCTACTAAAACAACAAATCTTTGTACTTTTAGTGATACCGCAAGCTGGGTGAGGTAACTTACTGGTAGGTATTACGCATTGATCAAAGATCACTATTCATCTCCATCAATCGTGTCATCCTTGCAAAATTTCGATCGCTGGCAATAACAATACATCTGGCCAACGCCAAGGGTGCTCCTAACTATATTTTGAGAACTTTACTCAATACTACCAAAACAGTGGCATGTTCTAGCCTTTGACAACGTGCAACGCAATGAAACCCCGGAGGCGGTGGATGCGTTGTCATCACAATCCCTAAGAGTGTTTGCGGCCTCTGCATTTATAATTGCTTTGAAGGTTTTAAATAATTTACCTTACCCCAACGACTCAGATAAGTTGATTAACGATCAATCAAAAGCGCATTTTGGGGGGCTGTCGCTTTAGGCATTTCCTATCTTTAAAGCGATCCGGGACCTTAGTTGCACATTTCTCTTGGTGGATGAAGATCGTTTGGTCTTTGTGGTTCCGTTCTATGGACCACCCGAGCGAGTAATTCACCTCGCCTAAATCGGCCATATTATACCACTGGCTCAGGGCAGATTCGATTTCATTGACGAGGGAAGGTGTCGGAGCAATGATCAAAAGATCGTCAACATATACTGCAATATAGCGTGACTTATTATGGAGCGATCCGACAAAAGCACATCGATCTTTGATGAGACGTCGGAATTCGATGCTCTCCAGGAATTTGACGAGGGTTTGATACCACGCACGGGGTGCCTGTTTGAGCCCATACAGGCTCTTCTTGAGCTTGCACACCACATGATCTTTTGCTGGGATTGTAAATACTTCGTGTTGCTCCATATATATTTTTCATTCCGAAAATCAATTGAGAAAAGCAGTGCTCACATCCATATCGCTGTTATAGTTAGAAGAAGACGAAGGACTTCCATTTGTAGTGCAGGGGCAACATTCTTTGAAGTCAATACCGGGAAACCTTATATTGCTAATCGAGCTTTAAAGCGGTCTACTTTGCCATTGCCGTTGTATTTGACAACCCAGACCCATTGGTTTCGAAGTACTTTTCTTCCTATTGGTCGGGGAACAAGTGTCCATGTGCCGTTATCATCATGACACTTTATCTCCGATTAAGCAGCATTGAACAAGTTTTTCGCATGTGAAAATGTCATAACTTCGCCAAATGAACGCGGCTCGCCAATTTAGCAAATAGCTAAAAGAGTGTAAATGAGATTGGCCCGACGAGGTTCGGCTGAAATATCCTCAGAACTATTTAGAAGAGGAGACGACTTTTCAAGGGCAAGTCATTGAGTTGATTTATGTCATCAAACTTGCGCTTGGTGCCTCGTTGGGATGGTTTTGTAATGTCTGCACGTTTTGGTGCAAAGCATCAGTCAAGGACGGCATGTGTAGTGATTAAAAGCCGGAGTAGATGGAACACTCTCTGTAGGTTGGCGAGTTGCATTATAGAGCGTCGTAGGCAATATAATACGATCCGTATATGGGGAGGTTACATCCCTATTAGGTTGTTGTAGCTCTGCTGATCGATTTGATCTATATAACCCCGATTTCGTTTCAAGAAGAGGAATACGGTTTCGTCAAAGGTAACTTCACGGCTGTAGATAATCTTGCCAGTGGAAACATCAAGTACATGCATATAGTAGCACGTGGATCCAGTTTGTCCCGATGAGCTTCTGGGACGTGGACAAAGGCTTTGCATCTAAAAACACGGAGATTGATGACGGAAGGTTTCTTGTCATACCAAAGATAATATGACGATTTGTTATTTGTAACCGAGCTGGGGGTCATGTTTACCAGGTTGGTAATGTGGCGAACGCATTCAGCCCATACTCCACGAGGTAAATCTCCGCCAAATATAGTAGCACGAACGCGTTCCATATATGTACGCATTCTTGTTCAGATACGCCATTCTGTTCGGGCGTATATGTCATCATAAATTGTGTTCGGGTTCCGTATTTGTCCCATAACGTCCGATCAAGTTTTTCGTACTCTTTCGTATTGTCAGCTTAAAGAGTTTTAATTTCAAGGTCATAATTAAAGACGCGTATTCGACAGTGTGAACGTCAGTGTGGTGGAGCCGATTTCCAAATCCATGACCGAAGTCGTGGGTGGAATCCGGATACCCACTGGCCCGGACGACCAACTATCGGAGGGGGTACTCCGTCGATCCTGATCAGCATCGGAATCAGATGAATCACCATTGTGGTGACTGATCTGATCCTCCCGGTCATCTGGCCGGTCTTCATGCTCGTCAGGATCTATGTTTAACTTCATCTCACCTTGTGTACCCGTCGATCGGGGCTGATTACACTCACTTAGGTGGACTCGGTGACGAAAAGGATGATCTTGATCAGGTCGGAGGGTTTGACCTTCTCGAGACGGGGGGTGTCCTCGGGTGGAAATCTTCACCGGAGAACGGGTTGGGGTCGACACTTATTCAGTATCTAGGCACTGATCAGGAAAGTTCGTCTGATCAGGCCAGCCAATGAGAGAGAGATATAACGAAACCAAGAAAATGCGATCAATCCACGATCTTCCACAGTAATCCACAAACGTTATCTCCACAAAACCTTTACCAATATTATTAACGTGTTCCAAACACGTGCGCGTTGCGGGTGAGGTTAGATCACCTAAGACAAACCCGTCGGGGGTCTTCCGGTAAGCCAAAATGCGTCTTAGCGCGTCTTAACCGGGAAATAGATGAGCAAGAGGGGACTAATCAACCCTGTGCTCCCAATGACCGCACACGTGGCGGAGCGACTCTTTGCTTTAGGGGGAAAATCTAAACCTGTTATTATATATGCAATGTCCTATACCTGTGTACCATACCTCAACTCATGCCTGACCTTTACTTCGAACCTATTTACTTCGTCGCACGGTTGCGTAACACTCTCTTGCCCATCCTGGCTGCACCTTCAAGCTGACCTGTACCGATTCTGCCCCGATCATGACCCGACTCTTCAGAAGATCTTCAACCCATCCTGATCTTCAACAAACGACCTTGAAACCACTTGAGACCTGCTCTTCAGCACTTGTTCACTTCATATATAGTCCGCCCAAACCGAGAACTCACTTGCCCTTGCTTATCAACGCTGATCAAAGGCTGATCGGCCCTGATCACGATCGCCATAGTGATCGACCAGGTGATCAGGCCTGATCAGGCCTGATCAGCCCTTGATCACCTCGGGAACGTCCAGGGTCATCATCATTACGATTCCATTCATCTTCCAAACCATACTTTCGATCTTAATACACCGTCAGGATAACCATACCGCACTGATCTCGGCTGATCAGGCCTTGCCACATCATCTTCGGACCAATCAAAGGTTCACATCACTCGTATAACCTGTTAATCCACCTGCCCGATCTTCATTCATCATTTGATCTTCTTCCTCCGGGCGTGACAAGCCGATCAGGCTGCAACCTTGTATCATAGCCGGCTTCCACCAATATACCGTTCGGAGATCGGCTGGTCACCTGCTCTTGGTATGCCATGTCAACAATCACCATTTTTTATTATATCCACGAGAACTCCACTTAGTGACTGTGACAACGATCGTGATCGTGATCTTCATCATTCCGCCAGTGCCTGGGACCGGGCTTAACGACCATACTTGGCTAACTCTTCCACATCGTAAATATCCGTTGGCCACCACCTTTTCTTCTTACTCGCGATCAACCTTTTCCCACCCATCAACCGTCATATGTTGATGGGTGTTCTATCATCACCAATCATCGGCCATGTGTGGTCCACTTCAATCCCAATATTTTCCGATCGCTTCACCACAGCCGCCCCTGAGACTAACTGTAGCCGCACAACGACTGCAGTTCGACTCACTCACTTTTGAACTTCCTCTCTGGTGATCACCATGGCCGACGCAAGCCGATCTCCTCTTCCTTCTTCGTCTTCTTCGTCTTCTTCGGCTGCCCTCCCGATCACTTCTTCGCCCTCCGTTTCCAGTTCGGCTACCCCTGCGATCGCCCCGATCACGACCTCTACGCCGATCACGACCAGCCTCATCCGACCGACGACTGCTCTCGCTTCATATCGACCGTCTTGGAGTCTTCCTGCTCGACCCTCGTCAGATCGCCTTCTCCGTTCCTTGGAGCAGCTCACTCGGTTGATAGATGGATCGGGCTCATTCACGTTGGGGCCCGTGGAGGCTTGTCGGCTGCGATCGGAACTCCGAAGTGCAATTCCCGAGTTGGTTTCTCTATACGATACCAACCGGGCACTTACGACTGAGTTATCCGATCGTCGGATCGCGGCTGATACCTCGGCACGTGATTCCGCTGATCTGGCCACCCAACTGTCGGTTCTCCGGCTAGATCATGATCGGCTTGGCAAGGATCATGATCGGCTTGACCAAGAATTGCGGGACCTGACTGATCGCTTCCAGGGTGTGACGATGGAGCGTGATCAGCTGTCAGCTGACCTCGCTGCCCTTCGACTCTCCAAACCTTCGGACACCGTCGCCACCTTACAGTCGCTGATCGACACGATGGCTATCACCATCCGTAATCAGGGTACGTCCATCTCATTCACTCCTTTTATAATCCGTATTTAACTCTCCATGTTAACTTCCAGATGAACGTATCGAATCCATGAAGGATTCGATGGTCGAGATGGTAGATCATCTGCAGCGCATCGATGATCACCGTCTCGACCGTGATCAGCTTCTGCACGACAGAATCCGTACTGCCGAGGATGTAGAGCGTCGGGAGATTGAGGCTCGTTATGCGGATAAGCAGGTCCAGCTCTTGACCAAACAGCTGGCTGATTCTCGTATTGGTCGCGCTGATGTACAGAAGAAGCTGGATGAGAGTCGGAAAGTAGCTGAAAATTGCCGGCATGAGCTTAATCTCGCTCGGGTCAAACTTGAGACCCTAGAGCTTGATGATCGTGCCTGGCTTCAGCATAACGCTGACTTGAAGAGTCTCGCGGTACAAACCATGGACAGGTGGACCAAGACAGACACCGGTTCAGGATCAGTCCGGACGGCCTTGCAACGACTTCCCGGCCTGATCAGCTCGTTCGCTCCATCTGGCACACCGCCGCAATCTCCTGCGTTTGCCCCGCCTTCGCCCGTGTCCTCCGTCGCTTCCTTGCCTGTTCGTAGTGCTGATCAGCCCGTGATCAGCACTTCACAAGCTCCCGCGTCATCTCAATCTCGTCCACCGGCGACTCCGCGACCAGCGCCTTCGGCCTCGAGTTCTGGGAAGCGTAAGCAGACCAGCTCGTCGAAGCAAAGGATGAGTCTCGCCAAGCGATCACGTCTCACGGTTGAATCGGATGACGAATCAACCGATCTGGACGAGAGGATGTTGCCTGCTGCGGCCCGATCGCGCAGCACTGATCGCCGTACGCCAGCACCGAGTTATTCCGGGGTGAATTCGCTGGCTCAGGCCGTCACTTTACTGGAGTCTGATGACGACGATGACGATGATTTCGAGGAGGAACCACCGGCTCAAGGTGATCCTGACATAACTCCGGCGATCACTGGGGCGGTGATCGCCCCGCCACCTAATTTTACGGGCGTCTTCATTCCTGCAGCTCGATCGTCGATCAAAGAAAACGATTACAGCTACGATCCAAACCAACCGTTCATGGATTTGTATGTCGTCATGCAGGGGAGGCCAACTCCCGCTCACATGGCCACACGGAAACCTTGGAGTGATGATCAGGTCTGGGATCTGACGCCTCGGGTTCTCGAAGTGCGGAAGAAAAGCGTCCCTCGCTTGTGGTCCCGCCCGCCAGGCTGGATCTTCCCGATCAGATCGCCGGCACCCAAGGACAAGCAGTGGCAACCAAAGTTGTTGACCAAACATGCTATCGAACTCATGATCGATTCGGCACCCTGGGATGTCCTCCTGACACCCATGCCCGGGCTGGCGTTCCCTGATCGCCCTTGGTTTGTCGAGCTACAGGGGCGCTTGGATTTATATCATCAAGAGCACGTGCAAGCAATATGGGAGGCGACTCACCATTTCCCGATCACGATGGCGATGCGCAAGGACGCGTGGATCGAGCAATACCATCATGCTCGCAAGCGTCGTCGCACCAAAGCCGGGGCTGCTTGGGCCACGATCTGCGATTATGTTGTCGACGGAATTCAGCGCGGCGAGTGTGATCTGGACGTTTTCCTGTTCCCTGGCGTCTTGCATCTAACTGTTCGTCGAGCGGGATCGCCGGGACTCAAGGCTGACGGCGGGGATTGGTATCCCGGTTATGGGCACATAACTCCGGTCGCCACACTGCGTGATTGCTTGCTCTGGACCGATCAGCATGAGCCTTGGCGAAACCAGTTCCGATCGAGTCCCATGGATCATCCAGGATACAAGATTGCTCGCCTGCGCACTAAATATGGTCCATGATCGTCGTGATAACCCACTTTTATTTCGTTCTCCATAATCAATTAATATATCACGACATTCCTTGATGATCTTCTCGTTCCACTTTCGTAAATCTTGTTCATGTCTCATTATTGCTTCCATCTTGTAGGTCGATCGTTCTCGTGTGTGCAGGTATAATTCTTGAGTAATATATATATGTATATGCATTCGTTTCTTCCAAACCAGTCCAACCGCCCTGATCTCCACTTGCCCGATCATCATATTTGCTGATCAGCCACAATGTGTCAACCCAGGCTATTGAGATTCCTGGTTACCCTCTTCGTGGGTTTGCATCACCTCAAAACGATTCCTTCTCACCCGATCACGTTCGAATTCCCTTAGTAACGCTCCACAGTTCAGATCACGCTCGTCTATCCACTCGGGATCGTCGTAACCTTTCCAACGAACCAAATATTCACGGTGGGTCCGGCCAAAACGGGTTTTCTTGCCTGATCGGGTGTCCAACACCTTCTCCACCTCGAATTCGTTCGGGTCCAGTGCTCTTTCCCAACTATCTTCGGGTAAGAGAGCCTCGTCAAAATCAAACCTTGGCTGATCATCTCCTGACAGCCTAGTTTTAGGCCGATCAGGGTATTCTCGTACCAGTTTCAACTTTGACAGGTGAACAATCGGGAAAATTCCATAATCAGTACCCGCGGTGATCAGTCGAGCGGCATGATCACCGATTAGTTCGGCTACGCGGAACGGTCCATGCCATAAATGTGCTAATTTCTTGGCATATCCCTCTTTCACACGATCCAAGTAAAGCCAAACTCTTGATCCTGGCTCGATATTATGTGAATCGGCCTGATCATTGTTCCGATCAGCTCTTTCTTGGATGGCCCTTCGTAATCGTTCGTTAACTTGTTCCCGCGCATGTTGGTAGTGACGTTGGAGTCCCATGCGCCATCGACGAGCTTCGCGATCTCGACCTCGTGTGCAACCAACAGGGATCACTGACTCGATGGTAGATCGGGGGTCCCAACCATATGCCAGATAGAATGGGGTATCTCCCCTGATCCGATCAAACGAGGAATTCAAAGCAAACACCAGTCTCTCCGCATATTCATCCCAATCTTGTTGCGCGGAGTCTGCGACATACATCTTAATAGCCCTGGTCAACGTTTGTACCATCCGCTCGGCTTTACCATTCGCCTGTGGACGGTACGCCATGGTCGCGCTCTGTTTCTGGCCAAGCATCTGATTAAAAGATCGGAACACTTCGGCCATAAAACCTGGTTCACGATCATGCCTGATCACTTCACTGGCTCCAAACCGTCGGAACACACATTCTTCGTAACTGCAAGCGACTTGTTGAGCCGTTCGTGTAGATCCCGCTTTCGCGATCACCAATCCCGTGAACAGATCAGTCCAGATCAGCAGCTCGGTATTGCCCTTGAACGATTTTGGGAGGGACGGTATGTGATCCATCGCGATCACTTGGAAAGGGTAGGTCGCCTGGATATTTCCAGGTGATCTTCCCCGGATGTTTGGCATACCTTTTCCAGTTTCGCAATCCGTACATGTTCCAACAAACTTTTGTATACTTCGATATAATCCTCTCCAATGGAAATGTTTGCGGATCCTGTGGTACGTTCGTCCTACGCCCTGGTGGCCACCCTCCAAACTGACATGATAATGGTGTAAGATATCAGCTTGTAAAGTCTCCGGGATCACGAGTCTGGCCGATCGATCCAAATCCGCATCGGCCTGATCAGCTGATACATAATAAAACAATAGATCATTTTCGTCGATCTCGTAATTAAACGCGATCTAGGCACAATCTTTTGCCTCATTCTGGCTCAGCTTCTCCAGATCACCCTTTAGAAACGCCTTCAAATCACCGATCCATTTTTCCTCGTCCTGAGCCTTGACAATTCTTTCGATCCGCATCTCCTGTACTATTTCCTCTGTCAGGCTTCCGCGAGAGGGTGATCTGTTGGGTGGTGATCTGGTTCGTGATCTCGTCGTGATCAAGATCTGGGCTGCTTCCTTATCATTTTCCACACGGATCAACTCCGGCAGCCTATTGATCTCCACCAGTTCTTCCAACAGCGCTTGATCAGTGATTATCGATCCGGCCTGATCACGCATAGCCATAGTTGCTAAGTGATCTGCACTCCGATTCCAATCACGTTTCACATGCAAAAGATCATGTCTTGGCCATCCACGTAAAGCTTTCATAACGCGATCATTCAGCAGTTTCAGACGCGGCGCTTTACAGTCGATCTCTCCAGTGATCTGCCGAATCACCAGGTTTGAATCTCCGCATATAATTATTCTTCCAATCTTTTGCTCTCGCAAGAGATCCAAACCTAGTAGCAGACCACGGTATTCAGCCTCATTGACCGTGATACCTGGAGTATAATCTGAACCGGCTGATATAACAGTCCACTCTGGCAATTTCCATAGCAACGCGCTATACGCCCCTACACCTTTCTTCACACTCGCTGATCCGTCGAAACTCACAACGATCAGATCTTCTTCTGAGCCGACGATCGGTGGGGGTATAGTGATCGATTCACGTGGTTGTTTCCGGGGAGCGACCTCGATCAGGGCTTCATCGACTTCTGATCGGGGCGTGATGCTGGCTGCCAGCGTCCCAAGAATTTCTTCTTCGCCCTTGGTGCACTTAATGATCTCCAAAGTCCACTGAGATAACACCGCTGCCCATCGCCCCAGTCTTCCGTCTAAACCATTCGCGGATAGTAACCACGCCAGACTAGATCGTTTGGATAATACTTTAATTGATCTAGTTACCAGCATAGAATAGCAAACATCCAACACACGTAACAACGCTAGCACTTCCTTATCCACAATGCCATAGTTAACTTCATTCGGTTTCAGTGTTCGGCTTGTGAACGTCACCGGGCAATAAACTCCATCGTGATCTTGGACCAGTGCGGCCGATATTGCCCATTTACTGGCATATAAGATCACCACGGGAATCTTCTCCGGATCGAAGTGTTTCAGTATCGGCGTCGAGATCATCTTCGCCTTTAACATACTGAAGGCTACCATAGCGCGATTCATATGATCTTCTGATCCTGGCACAGTTTGATCAGTTGGTGATCCAATCTCGAGATCAACCTCGTGATCAGTCCCAATTGGTGATCCTCCCATCCGATCACGTTCTCTCAGGCCATGATAGTCAACTTCCTTCAATTCATAAAGTATAGCGGCGTAGATCGAGAAGTCCTCGATAAATCTGCTATAATAATTCAATGATCCGAGGAATGATTGCATGGCCTTCAACGATCGGGGAAACGGTAAGTTGCTGAGAGCGGCTAGATCTTTCGGATTTGCTTCCAACCCTTGGATCGATACGTTATGGCCGAGGTAAGCGACCTTGGGCTGACCCCAGAAACTCTTGACCACACTGATCGACAAATTCCAACGCTCGCAGGTATCTAAGAGTCGTTCGACCTTATCGCATAGCATATCCCAGGATGTTGCCGTGACCAAGATATCATCTATATATGATCGCCTTCCCAACACTGATCGGCCCTGATCTTGGTCTGGCTCACCTTCCGTAAACACATCATGTAGATCAGTGGCTTCCCGATCAGCACTGATCTGGAAATACCCATAGAGAGCATTGTCGATCAGCCTTTGGTAGATCTGTGGGGCGTTCTTTAATCCAAACGGCATCCGATTCCATTCAAAAAGTCCAAAAGGTGTAACGAAAGCCGAGATCTCTCGAGCGCGATCGGTCATCGAAACCACCCAGAAACCACTAGCCATATCCAACGAACAAAACCATAAAACTTTATCCAGATCTTCTAACAAGTCATTGATCAGGGGCATCGGGTAGACCATCAACTTCGTGAGGCGATTCACCATTCTGTAGTCGATACACAATCGAATATCAACCCCATTCTTCTTAATCACAATCACGATCGGTGATGCCCACTGCGATGTTGATGGTCGGATGATCTTTGTACTCAGCAAACCTTTGATCAAATCGGATAACTTTTCCCGGTATTGAGGTGCAACTTTACGACAACGCTGAGCGATCGGCCTCGCATTTCCCACGTCTATATCACAAACAGCTCCGAATGCGGCTGGGGGTAGGGCGTTACCTTTCCCCATCAGTAAGTGACGCCTCTTCCAGATGATCTTCTTTAGCTGATCGATCTGCTCGGGCGTATTCACCTCGGGATCACCGACTTGTAAATCTTCCATGGTGACTTCTGGCATATTTGGCGATACTTCTGGTAACACAGCCATCTGCTTCTCGATACCTTCAATATACTGATCGCCACCTTCGTGTATACACACCTGCTCGTCCACCTGATCTACCTCTTTCTGATCGGCATCATCTTGGATCGCCCCTTGTGCGTCGCTCGACTGATGGTTTACTTCTGATTCACCCTCCTCTGTAATGAATTCAGCTGGTTCATCCTCATGATCGTGCTTGGACTCTTCACTGTCTTTTCCGCTAACTGGGTCCGTTGTTTTCGGTGAGCCGGGCCTAATTATACTCAATATCTGTGGACCTTCTTTGGCCCGGCCTTCCCTTGTCGCTTCGATCGATGGCCTCCTGATCAGCAGCTTGGTCGGCGTAGAATACTCTGGCTTCTCGACCATAGGTGAGGTATCTTCATCCACTAAGTCTTCGTCACTGATCACGTCCGTGGTGGCTTGATAAGCCAGATTCTGCCATTCGATGTATCTTCGTGATCCCACTGAAACATATCCGATCTGTCGGGGTACTTTCCCTTCAGGTAACCACATCCCTAAGATCATGTCTTCGTGGATGATCAGCGGCTGATCGGATATATTTGTGACTCTGATGTAGCTTGATCGGCCGATACCTTTAACGAACGTTGGTACCCAACGTTCGCCACGGGTCAGCCACAATTTCTGTTGCCGATCACTCGACCGAATCATGACATCGACTGATCGGGACACCCCAATGTTCTCGTACTGGCCCATCTTTAACATCCGTACATGAGTACCATACAAAGGCCGTCGGCCAGATAACTGAATCTGCACTTCGTCCGGCAGAGTCAGGGTTCCATGAGATAGGTCAAGTCGTATACCGGCTGGTACCATAAAATCCATCCCCAATATCGCGTCCTGACCGGCTAGCCGTCCAACCCAAGCATTAAAATAGTAGACCAGGGATCCTGCCAAGGTGATCTTCACACGTGATCGTCCTTCCGTCATATATGAACTCTCGCCAATCCCAACACATTCTTGCCTCTGGGTACTGTCTATACGACATCCCACCTTACGAGCAAAGGCGGAGTCGATGATCGAGACTTCCGCCCCAGAGTCAAATAAAATAGTGGCTTTTTCATTGTTGATCTTTCCATTAGCTTTAGCCTGTTTAAACCACTTGTCGGGAGAGTGATACTTCCAGTATCCACGGGATTCACCGGGCAGTAGGTCCAACTCCATGATCACGTCCGATCGTGAATATTCATCCACTCTGAGACTGTAGATCGGACACCGATCGATGCAATTTGAATTAGAACATGTATTGTCGGTTATCTTCTTTTCCTCAAACTTATCTCCGCTACCGACATATGCATAAATGCAGAACATAGATCGCTCGGCTCGAACCAGATTCCAACCTGGCGAGCGATCTAGTTTAACATCTTCTCAACATCTGGTGGGAGCATACCAGCATGTTTAGTCGGCACATACCACTTGCGCATCAGATTAAAGAATTCTTCGATCGGGCAGGCGCCGGCGTCATGAAGCTTCCCACAGGTCTTGCACACGAAAAAACAGTGATCAGAAGGGTGACCTTTACGATCACATTTTCCACACGTAATTCTTTTCCAACAATCACGATCTCCATGTTTGGTCGACCCACAATGCACACATTTCTTACGAGATCGGTCCTGATTAGGTTGAATACCACCAGGTTTCCGTCCGTCCACACCATTAGTCGATGATCTCGGGCGATACATTGGTTCCGTCGTAAATACATGACGGTATTGTTCCTCGTCCGAGCTCAGACCCGACTGACCACTTTCCTCTTCAGAGCTTGAACTGTCTGATTCCTTCGCGATCACGCGAATCGCTCTGGCTGGTCGGGCTGCCGGTATCTTGCCTTGATCAGGGTGTGGCTTGGACCGGTACCGGTTCGATCCTACCTCGACCTTGGGCTGTCGACTCTTGGCCCGTTGCAACGTCCTTAGAGTCAGTTCCAGTTGTTCTGAGTCCTTTATACGGAGCAGGGTTAGCTGATCAGCCAGATCGCGATTGTCCAGAGTTCCAATGAAGTGTTCGACATGTTCACGGGCTATGTCCGGGTGTCGTGGGTCCTTGATCGGCATTTTCGCGCGTAGACCAGCAACATTCAACCGATGTAAGTACTCGATCGGCGTCTCGTCGGATCTTTTCTTCATGTGGTAGTACTGCCTAGCGACAGACACCCCCGAATTGCAATATTGTTCTTCAAATTCTTCACACAAACGGGGCCACTTCAGACGCACTTCTCGACTTAGCTGTTTAAGCCAGTTCTTGGCCGGGCCTTTCATTAGATCAGCGAAGATCAGGCATCTTTCAGCTTCCGGTGTCTTGTCCCTCAGAAAAGCTGACTTAGTCCGGCTTAACCAACCTCTGGCCTGATCGTCATCCATATCTTTTCCGGTGAAATCCTTCAATTCCGAGATCGCAGACATTCGTACTCGGGTGATCGTTCCTGATTCACTGTCAAATGCCTGCGCGGAGGCCATATTCGCTCTACGAGGCATCTCGATGTCCAGATCATCTGGATCGAAATGTTGGCTGATCTCGCCCTCTGACTCCATGTCCACATCACTTCGCGGGGGTGATCGGTGAAATCGGTCCTGGTGATCGCCCTGGCATATCGAACGAACGATTCCGGCTGATCGGACTGATTCCATCTCCACATCCACGGGTCTCTTGACCGATTTCTCAGCAGACTGATTCATATTCGGTGCCGATCGCCATGGTTGTCCTTGCCCAGGTGCGTATTGAGGCAATCCATACTGATCACCCGCAAATCGGTTCATCATTGTCGCGAACATGGCTTTTAATTGCTCTGGGACCTCCGGCATGTTGGTTGGACCGGTATTGGAGGTCGGATTGGCCTGTGGCACTTCCTGAGCATCTTCAAAACTATCATCCGATCCGACTCTACCAGGTTCAGGCTTTCTCTTCCTGTTCTGCGACTCGGTCTTGGGGTCGATCTGCTGGATCCCTTTCGGGCCCAACGTCATACGTGTGATCCCAACCGAGGAGTCGGTGGATGCCGCTCCAGATTGTGATGACGATTGGTATATCGACTCGATATCCATAGGATACTCCACCAACTGTGATCGGTGCGAAGGATCCGCGATCGGCGACTGAACCACTGGGTTCGCCCCTAGTAACGAAGCAAGATGATCATACAGGGTGATCATAGATTCTCTGATCGTCTCTTGATCCAGATCGAATAGCATATTCGCATCGAAGGCACCAGTAGTGAAGCCAACCTCGTCGATCTGCGCCAAGAGGTTCCTGATCAGATCAAGTTGACTGCCTGTGATCACCGGCCGGGTCGCTCGACCTTCCAGCTTCCCGATGATCTTAGGCTTGATGATCTTCATCACTGGGTTGGTAACCAGGAACTTGTGAAACTCTCGAAGATAGAACAGTCGTTCCACATCTTGGACAGTGGTCTTCTCGGCTGGTTCGGTCTTCTCTTCGTCTTCCTCGAAGATCTTCGGTTTAGGTTTCACATATTTTTTAGGTGGATCGCAATGATCCGCCCCCATGTTTTTTCTGTCTTTTTCCATTTTCTTCTTATGCATAGGATCAAGGTTAACACCTCGATCCTTTCCTGGGTTATAGTCAACTTTACTATAACCCAGATCGGCCCCGATCGGGGCCATGTGGGGAGTTATTTCATCTTTAATCTCGACCTGGCACTCCACCAGACCAGGTCGATCATCGCTTCCTTTAGAAATGGACAGCATCGGAGGCGATACGCCTTCCTCCAATACACCCGAAAAAGTTTCCTCCACTTTGATTTTCACATCTTTTTCATCATCAAAGGAATCACGGTGATATCCTGAGTCACCAAGTGATCCGGGCACGCGCACCATTGTGGTGGAGCCGATTTCCAAATCCATGACCGAAGTCGTGGGTGGAATCCGGATACCCACTGGCCCGGACGACCAACTATCGGAGGGGGTACTCCGTCGATCCTGATCAGCATCGGAATCAGATGAATCACCATTGTGGTGATTGATCTGATCCTCCCGGTCATCTGGCCGGTCTTCATGCTCGTCAGGATCTATGTTTAACTTCATCTCACCTTGTGTACCCGTCGATCGGGGCTGATTACACTCACTTAGGTGGACTCGGTGACGAAAAGGATGATCTTGATCAGGTCGGAGGGTTTGACCTTCTCGAGACGGGGGGTGTCCTCGGGTGGAAATCTTCACCGGAGAACGGGTTGGGGTCGACACTTATTCAGTATCTAGGCACTGATCAGGAAAGTTCGTCTGATCAGGCCAGCCAATGAGAGAGAGATATAACGAAACCAAGAAAATGCGATCAATCCACGATCTTCCACAGTAATCCACAAACGTTATCTCCACAAAACCTTTACCAATAATATTAACGTGTTCCAAACACGTGCGCGTTGCGGGTGAGGTTAGATCACCTAAAACAAACCCGTCGGGGGTCTTCCGGTAAGCCAAAATGCGCCTTAGCACGTCTTAACCGGGAAATAGATGAGCAAGAAGGGACTAATCAACCCTGTGCTCCCAATGACTGCACACGTGGCAGAGCGACTCTTTGCTTTAGGGGGAAAATCTAAACCTGTTATTATATATGCAATGTCCTATACCTGTGTACCATACCTCAACTCATGCCTGACCTTTACTTCGAACCTATTTACTTCGTCGCACGGTTGCGTAACACTCTCCTGCCCATCCTGGCTGCACCTTCAAGCTGACCTGTACCGATTCTGCCCCGATCATGACCCGACTCTTCAGAAGATCTCCAACCCATCCTGATCTTCAACAAACGACCTTGAAACCACTTGAGACCTGCTCTTCAGCACTTGTTCACTTTATATATAGTCCGCCCAAACCGAGAACTCACTTGCCCTTGCTTATCAACACTGATCAAAGGCTGATCGGCCCTGATCATGATCGCCATAGTGATCGACCAGGTGATCAGGCCTGATCAGGCCTGATCAGCCCTTGATCACCTCGGGAGCGTCCAGGGTCATCATCATTACGACTCCATTCATCTTCCAAACCATACTTTCGATCTTAATGCA
>MIQA02008447.1:6411-19700 GCA_001887855.2 Sclerospora graminicola | reverse complement strand
ATATTTCTGGAACGAGCCGGAAAAGTTGAGGCAGCATTACAAGTAGTGCAAGCATTTGTGGATTTATCAGGACTCAGAGTGCAACCGAAGAAATGTGTACACATATTTCTGAATCAAGTGAAGCCAAGAGACTCGTGGTGCGGAATACCAGTGCTGTAGAAGAATCTGACAACGCGATTTCTTGGGTATGAGATAGGTGCTGACAACGCAAGGGAGCGAAATTGGGCACATAGGTTGAAAGCAGTAAAAAGACGACTAATCACGGTGGCGAAATGTGGTACTTCGGTAATCGAACGGGTACAATTATTTAACGCTGTGGCGTTACCTGCAATACTGTTTACAGCGAAGGTGTTTCCGCCGACTCAAGAAGTGACGAAGAAGCTTATCCAGTTCCAAAAGCGGTTTGTTTGGAATCCGGCGAGGGAGGAAGGGCTTACCAAACACAAAATGTCGCCAAACTTGGTTTACGCCCCCAAACAAGCAGGAGGATTAGGACTTATTTCTATACCGTTGGCCATTCACATACAATACGTGAAAGAAGCTGCGTGCTGGATGATGGAACCAGCTAATAAGTACTCACTGTCATGGCGAATCTACAGCAAGTTTTTCAGTCTATCGACAGCAAACCAGGAAATTCGATACAAGGCCAGTACACAGAGGTAATATGTGTGGGTTGACCTTACGCACCCTGTCTCAATGGTTAGGGCCGGACAAAGCGGAAGAAGACAAAATTCAAAGGTACGTGGCAACTGTTTTATCGGAGGAACTAACACACATCAAACAAACAGAAATGTTTCCCACAACAGTGGCGAAAGACGGGGACATAATTACGATGACTCTGAAGGGAAAGGAAGTACCATGGCACAATGCGATGTCGGAGGAGATTATTGCATTCTGGGGAACCTTCCAGTGGTGGAACAATCCGTGGATATTGGAAGCAACGCGATTGAAGGTATCAGCCCGAAAGTATGACCACATCGAGATGACGTCAATTCGGCAACACAAAATATGGCGGACCGGGATGAATACTTTCAAGTGGAAGGCGCGTATGAATGACGATCAGGGACATACCAAGGTGAAAGTGTTACGGTGGCTAGCGACGATGATAATATGCTCGCCAAGGGTTGGCATTGGGCAACATATTGGTCAAGATCCGCCGTTACAAATAATAGCATGCCCAGCCAGGTTAAGACAAGTCTGCTGGACCACCAAGAAGAAGGGATGGATTGGAGGACGGGACGTCATCACTGGAGAGAAATGGACCTACAGACAAACACAGGATGGATTTACGTGGAAAATCGAGCAGGAGCGAGAGCAGCAGCGTAGGCAGGACAAGGAGGAACAGGAAACGGAAGTGGTATGCTTCAAGGCAAATCCGATGGTGAACTGCTGCTATCCGTGGAAATTGTACGGTGACAAGCACAGGAAAACCACGCAATATCACTTTCGACGATCGTTTCGAGGAATGTATTTCAAGTATATTGCAAACTCATTGCATGGAGTCCTGGAGACATGGGATAAGAAGAACACATATGAGGACTGGGGACACGTTGCTCAAGAACAATCAATCAAGGAACTCTGGAAGCATGGCAACATGTTGACGGACTACCAGACTTGGGTCGTGTATCGAGTTGCCACGCACCAGCTAAATGTTTTTTATCCTGGGTATGAGGTCGATAACGCCTGCCGCCTCGATAAAGAGTGCCGAGCAGAGGGGAAAGGGGTCACACATATTGTGGGGGTGTAAGCGGGCCCTATCTTTTTGGGCCCGGCTTATTAGTTATTGGCATGGTTGGGCGGTTTCGCTCGACACAGTATTATCTTTCAAGACATATGTGGCTCAAAGACAGGCGCCACCAATTTCAAGGAAATTCGAGAAACGGATATTAGCAAGATGCGATAGACAAGCAACGGAGTGCATGACACAAGTGGAACTCTATTGGTATAACATGGATTTGGAGAATTCGAAACTTAGTGGTGTTCCAACAGGAACAGTGGAATAAGTATCAATACACAGAGTTTGTTTGGAAGAAGACGATGGAGCAGATCAAAGCTATAACAGAATATGAGAAGTCCAGAGCTAGATTGCGAATACAAGGAATGCAGTTGCAGATATGCTTGGAATGCTTGTTGAAAGTTGATGGAAATCTCATGGAGCGCCAGACCGCAATAATATCAGATCACAAGCGGACGACGACCAGATGTGAGAATATAAGAGCAGAAATGCGTACATTTATAGTAGCTAATAGTTTATAAGACTAAATAGACTACGCTTTACTACTACTAGGCCCCAAATTGGCAAGAGAGACGCAGTGTATGTTGGAATCGGTAGTGTACAGTATCGGTATTTTTTCAGACATGTACCACAATACATGTACTTCGTACCACAATACAATACATGTACCGGTATAGACAAAAACCCATGTAATCGAATAGTGTGTATCTTGAAGCGACGCGCTACGCATAGCTCGCTGAAGCCATGGCCTTGTTCTACGATTACAATGTGGCGGTGCCAGCAAACTTAAGGCAGGTTTGCTCAGTCTGGGGCGAGTTAGACCCTGTGCTTGCTGTAGCACTAGAAAATCGCGAGATTCATTTCTTTACGGATGAGGTAGCGTCACTGCATAGAAAGAAATACAATCGACACTTTTTAAATGTTACTTTCGATAGGGTGAGAGACAACAAGGGATGAAGGGGTACACGCGTAATGCTGACGTTGTAACAATGGCGTGGCAGCCTCGTGGTGGAGCCCTTGCTGTTGGTTGGAGTGATGGTAAGTAGCGCTGAAATATCTCATTTCTAATGAATAAATTCGCTTTAACTTCTGTCTATCAGGTATGGTATCACTCTGGGTGTTTAAGGAAGGAACGGCACGTGAAGTGAATTCTGTCCATTCGAGTCGTCTGTGTTTATTGCAGTGGTCACCATCGGGTACTCGCCTCATGTCTGCAGATGAGAACGGAATCTTTGCCGTCTGGAAGGTCGATAATCGATGCCAACTCTCGCTCAGTACGCAATACTCACGTCAAGGAAGGTTCACTCATTGTGTCTTTGTTACACGCTCGAGTCAAGAGCGAGAAAAGCATGGGAAGAGGTAATTCTTTATTCTATTCAGATAGTACTGGTCGGTCGCTTTATTTGCTCACGGTTGGTCTCTTGTAGTGAGACTTTTTCTCAGCATGCATGCCCTCAATTCTTTTTTGGAGGCGAGATCGGATCGGTACATTATGCCGACGATTTAGGGCACATATCGGACATTCAAGTTTTAAATCATGCTATCGAGTCCATGATGTTTTATGAGGAACAAAGTCGACTGATTGTAATTACGCGCGCTCTCCAGCTCGTCGTCTATCAAGTTGGTGTCACGGATAACACGGTGAAACCAATCACAAAGGTGAAATTGAGTCTAGCGGGTGAAGGTGCACTACTTGAAACAAAGTGGGCTGGCCCAGGGCTACTAGCGATTGCGTCCGGTGAACCCCTCGTACGGTTCTGGAATATTCGTGCAGAGGAAAACAGTGTTTTAAATGTACCAAAGGCAGGTGGAGTGAGCTACAACGTCAATAATTTGAGTTTCTCTCCACGAAGACGCCTGCTCGTGGCTGGTACAGCCCAAGGCGCAGTATTTTTCTGGCGTGCTACCTCATTTGTCAACTCGAGGGATTCTGTAAATGTGTCCTACCGTTGGGACTTGATTTTTAGAGCTGAAATCGGAGCTTCCGTCACACGTATTGGGTGGAGCAGTACCCATTCTGCATTATATGCGAACACGGTCGAAGGGGTAGTGATATTGCATGAAGGTAATCTGCAGCGTGCTCTGTGTGGAGATACTGCAGTCATTCAAGTTCGACCTCAGACTCTGTCGATTGAAAAGTTTCAAGATGGAACGCAGTCGGGTGTGGTCGTGACACAGTCAACACTGGAAGCTCCGTTGCATATTAAGGGCATTTCTCATGATGGCTCCACTCTTGTCGTCTGGAATGGTTCACTAGCAGAGGTCTACGAGCTGAAGGAAGGAGAGGCCAAGAGCGTTGGTCAGTTCAAGTGTTTTTCAAGTTCCATGGTGCTACGAGGTGAATCAATCTATCGAACGAATGGAAACCACGTTGAAGTGTGTAATCTTGCTGGAGTCGTGAAAAACACCATCTCATTTACAGAGGCAGAAGGTCGACCAGCGATGCTCTCTCTCCAGAGTAAATTTCTTGCCGTCGGTACAGATCAAAGTTTTCTTCGCGTGTTCGACATCTCTCGTCGTGATCCGAAGGCTTTAGGAAGCATGGGCAACTTCTCGGGAGCGTTTGAAGACACGTCATCTGCCGTGATGCGATCGATTTGTATTAATGCTGATGGTACCCGTATTTGCATTCTTGCTGATCGCGTTGAAGGGGCTTTAAAAGTGCGTGAACCCATGAACAAGCTCTTTTTGTTCCAGACGGATCTAAACATTTATCAACAATATGATTTTGGATCCTCCTGCTATCCCATTTCTGTCTTTTTCGATCCAAAAGAGTCTCGATTGCTCGTTTGTGAGACGGCAAAGAGTGACACGGTTGTCGTGGCTGCTAGTGGGGCTCAAGATCCAAGCAATGAGGATAATAATACAAGTGGAAATCGTGGAAGTCAAGCATCGGATAAGGAAGTGACAATTATTTTTGCTTCTTCGGAGCATGGGTTGCTCATGCAAGATACTTTTGATCTGGATCTAAAGTACACAGCCGTGCTAGGGATTGAAGTCCCGCGCGTATACTTCGTAGCCAAGCTCGACAATGAATCAGTCAATGGGTCAAGCACGTTGGTGCACGTTGGTCGGAACAAGACCAACAACATCGTGTCAAAAGCTCCAGACGCTACCGCATCGCTCAGCTACCTTCGGACCCAGATCATGCGTGATTTTACAGGAATGGACAAGGTCAACAACGAGACAAAGCAAGCGTTGATTGATTTTTGCTACTTTATGACAGTCGGTAATATGGATGAAGCGTATCGATCGGTCAAACTGATTGAGAACCCATCCGTTTGGGAAAACATGGCTCGCATGTGCGTCAAGACAAAGCGATTGGATGTTGCTGAAGTGTGTCTGGGTAATATGGGTCATGCACGTGGTGCAGCTGCAGTGCAAGAAGCGAAGAAAGAACCGGAACTGGAAGTAGCAATTGCCATGTTAGCGATTCAATTGGGCTTGCGTGACGATGCGGCTCGATTGTATCGTGAGTGTGGACGCTACGATCTCTTGAATCATCTTTACCAAGCCAGTGGATACTGGAAAAAAGCTGTCGATGTTGCGATTAAACGCGATCGAATTCATTTGAAAACCACTTATCACGCATTGGCACGACATTATGAGGAAATCGGGGAGCTCAACGACGCCATGGAAGCTTATGAAGATGCTGGAACGCATGAAAAAGATATTCCTCGCATGCTTTTGAAATTCGGAAAGCTTGACATGCTCCAAAAGTACGTGGCTAGTGCAAAGAATCGCGACTTGTTGATTTGGTGGGCACAATTTCAAGAGAGTCAAGGGGACTATGATGCCGCCATTCAAAGTTATCAACGTGCAAAGGATCATTTATCAATCGTTCGTGTCTTGTGCTTTAACAAAGCGTTTCAAATGGCGGCAAAAGTTGCTCAGAAAAGTGGGAATCGTGCTGCGGCTTATCATTTGGCCCGACAGTTTGAGGCACAGGGTGAGATTTCAAGTGCAATTCACTTTTTTGCAAAGAGTGGGTGCTACAATCATGCGATTCGTCTAGCCAAAGAGCATCGCCTGGATGCGGATCTCATGACGTTTGCTCTTATGGGCAAGTCAACGGACATGCTCGAGTGTGCAGCGTACTTTGAAGAGAAACTCGAGATGGAAAAAGCCGTGCAACTTTACCAGCGAGGAGGCAATGGAGCCAAAGCTCTAGATTTATGTTTCCAAGCTCAATTGTTTGAAGAATTGCATCATTTAACGGATGAATTGAGTGCTTCGGTTGCTACCTCACCTGCGATTCTCAAGAAATGCGCCGACTTTTTCATTGAAAATGGTCATTTCGCAAAAGCTGTGCATCTCTGCTTGCTAGCCAACCGAACAACAGACGCCCTTGATATCTGTATGCACTATAACGTCAAAGTGACGGAAGAAATGGCGGAAAAAATGACACCACCAAAAAATAGTGAGACCATGTCGAATGGCGAGAAAAAGGAACGGACGGATCTACTCTTGAAACTTGCGAAATGCTGTAAGCAACAAGGCTCGTATCATTTAGCAACCAAGAAGTATACACAGGCTGGCAACAAACTAAAGGCTATGAAGTGTTTACTCAAGTCGGGGGATACTGAAAAGGTCATTTTCTTTGCCAATGTCTCACGAAATGCTCAAATCTTCATTCTCGCAGCGAATTATCTCCAAAATCTGGATTGGCGAACGAATTCAGACATTTTGAAGAATATTGTGACTTTCTATACGAAAGCCCGGGCGGTCGAGCAGCTTGGAGCTTTCTATGCTACGTGTGCTCAGATGGAGGTTGAAGAGTATCGTGACTATGGGAAAGCAATTGCAGCGTTACAAGAAGCTTTAAACGTGGTTTCCAAATCCCGCACCGATGGCAAAGACAATCTGGTGAAGGTATACGAAAGGCGCATTGTACTTATTCAGCAATATGTCGTTGCGTATGAGCAGGCGAAGGAGAATCCACAGGATATGATTGCTAGTATGACGAAATTACTCGAGGAACCTGGAATTGAAGACGCTATTCGTGTGGGGGATGCGTATGCCATGCTGTTAGAGACGTATTATGAACAAGGAGAAGTGAACAAGAGTTTTGAGATTATGGAACAAATGAAGCATAAAAAGCTTCAAGTCAAAAAGTATGTGAACGCGCGAATTTTGGCAGCTGTTCAAGCGAAAGTAGACGACGATTCTTCGGAAAACTACAGAACTGTAGCCAGTGATGAGAAGCAGTCGACCCTATCGAGTCGCCCCAGCTCCCGTGAAGACAAATCCAATCAACCTCGTCCAGAAGCTCGTGTAAATCGCCGTCCAAGTTTACGCGAGGACAAGATGCGACCTCGAGACGAGGAGGAAGTTGAAGATGAAATGGAAGAAGATATCGCTGATATTGAGGAATGAAACCTACCAATTTAGTTACTTTTGCTCATTGACGATACAATTTAGAGTAAATCTCACAATAGTACGTGTAAATTGAAGCAGAAATCCCTATACTCCTCCGTCATCCGAATACCGTGTACTTATTGCACCTAAATTTAATGGGTCTTGCGACGGTGGTAGCTTTCGGCTGTAACGACGACGGGCAGCTAGGCACGGGGGCCAAGCGCCGCCAGACATTGGCCATTGATGACGTATCATCTTCTAACTTTCCCAAGCAACTTGAAGGCCTGCTGGATGAACAAGTCATTGCCGTCTCGTGCGGATCTCGCCATACAATGGCGCTCACTGCGAATGGCGCTGTATATTCGTGGGGCTGGGGATCAGTGAGTTGTATCGAGGGTGATTTACAATGTGCTCCTCACTTTTTTTAACTATAGCTTCCTTGTAGATGGGACAATTAGGCCATGGAGACCTCAAGTGTATTAACGTACCCCAAAAGATTGCATTTTTCGAGGAAGAAGGGCTTGTTGTGGACTACATTTCGTCTGGAGGTTGCCACTCTGCTGCAGTAACAGAAGATGGAACACTATACATGTGGGGTGAGACCCATTGGGGTCAGCTGGGTTTGCCGAAAGAGTTTCAGGCGTCACACGAGTCACTGCCTGTGAAATGCTCACTGCCGATAGGTGACTCGAAGGAACATGTTGTCAAGGTCAGTTGTGGTGGTACACACACTGCAGCATTGACAAACTTAGGGCGCGTTTTTACTTGGGGGCGAGGTGATAGCGGTCAGTTGGGCATCGGGTCGGCGTGGCTGAAAGATACAGATGATGAAAGTCTCATGGGAGTTAGTAGCCCGCACTTAGTGCATGGCTTTAATGACGAGAAAGTTGTGCAGGTTGCATGTGGTGCATTTCACTCAGCGGCTGTGACTGAACAAGGTTGCGTTTATATTTGGGGAAAAGAAGACTACGGCATGCTTGGCGTGGGACAAACCTCTGATCTGCAGATTCCAAAGCGCATTGACTTTTTTGACGATATTCCGGCACTGTGCGTTGTTTTTTTGTTTGATTATCATTTTGCCATGGACATTGATTGGTCAAACACTTTCGTGCTTCAATGGGTTCATGCAGACGAGTTTCTTGCGGTGGTTGGCATACTGTCGTTGTGACAAAGTCGGGAGATTGCTATGCTTTTGGACGTGGGGAATACGGTCGACTTGGGCTTGGTGACGCAAAGAGTCGAACGCGGCCTCATTTGGTATGAAATATGGCGTGGCGAATAATGTGTAACATGCTTATTTTTTAGTGTTTACTACTTAGGTGGAAGCACTTCAAGGGAAACAGGTGATCCAAGCTGCGTGCGGTGGTTCTCACACTCTGTTTGTCACGAGCGATGGTGCCGCTTATGTTGCTGGACGGGCTGAGTGTGTATTTTCTGCTTATTGTTTGCTGTTGGTGGAGAAACTTACCAAGAAAATTTTGTTTCAGCCATGGCCGACTTGGCTTGACGGACTTGAAACCATTGGCAGTCCCGACACGTCTGGATCTTGGTGCAATTCCTTTCTATCAAGTATCTGCCGGTGGCGCGCATTCTGTAGCAGTGATTCACGGCTCGCGACCGTAAAAAGCACTTTTTTTGCGATTCTTTAAGTCGATAAACTCTATCCATATCATATATAACAAGTAATAAAATCTGTCATCTACATACGCATAGTCGTGAGAGAAAATTTTCTTTCGAAAAAATATTAGTTTTAAGGTAACGTCACGCACCTATGAGTGAAGAAGACGCAACATCATCGTCGTCGAGCCAAGGACTTAGTGAAAGTTTCGAACGGCCGTCGGTGCAGTCCGTGGAAAAAACATCTCAAGGCCGCGTCGATTGCACCACTAGAAAGTCCGTCGTATTTCAGTTGCACGCACAAGATAAAGTGTCAAGTAGTGAAAACAAGCGAGCGAGTACCGACAAGTCGACACAGACGTTGCTTTCGGCGCTACAAACAGATTCGATCGGCATCGCTGACACTGAAGTTCAAAAAACATTACAGGAGTTGAATGCCGAAGTAGAATGCAAGAAACGTTGGTTGAAGAGCGAAGAGGAGGCATTTCAGTCTGGCCAGCAACGTCTAAGCAGCTTGCAGCAAGAGCACGCGACCCTTTTACGCAATTTGGAGCAATGCAAAAGACGTCGAAAAGAGCGAATATGCATTCAAAAGATGGTACAAAGCCCTCCAGCAGAGAGCGGCGGCAGTGATTCAGACAGAGAAAGTGAAAGCGACCGATTTAGTGACAGCAGCAGCCACAAAAAGCGGCGTCGCAGTCGAGATGGGGCGAGGAAAGAGCGAAAACGATTACGACGATTTCAACGTGAAGTATCATTACGATTTCAATTGCTTGAGTCCAAGTGTCGAGAATCCGATCTAAAGGTGGAAAAGTTAGTCGCGGATTTACGGCGAGAATATACCGATTCGTGTCTATTTGGCAACTCGTTGAATTTCTAATGAATGAAAGTTTCAAATTTCACCTTTTTTTTCTCGAGCAAGTGATTTCTTTTTTCGGCCAATCAATGACTTTCCTGTAAAAGCTCGTTATTTAATTCAATGTGGGCTGCTGAGGCTGACCATGACCCGCGGGAGCTCCTGCGTCGACGTGAAGCTTACGCACGAGAGTTGGACCACCAGATTGCATTACGTCGTGAGCGTCAACGTCAGGAGCAAATGGAGCGCGAAGAATTAGAGCGTAAACTCGCACCAAGCGAGCGCTCTCCGGCCAAATGGTTAGTCGAAGGTGGTCAGTTGGACAAACCGACGACGTCTCAATCGCCCAGAAAGTTTTCACAGAGTGTAAATTTTCATGAAGAGCAGCGACAGGATCGGGGTGCTGCCACAGGTGAAAGAAACAGTGTGTCGTCATCTCATCCGCGTTTTCGAGTCACGGACGAAAGTGAAACGAGTCAGAGACTGCGAGAACGCGCTCAACAGATGCAATGGAAACGAATTTTAGACGAACAGGTGCAGGAAAAAGCGAGATTAAAGCAACAAGAAGAAGCCGAAAAGAGACGTAGCGAAGAGGATGCAGCAAGAGAAGAACTACGTTATCTTCACGAGCAGCAGCAACGAGCACAGCGACGATTAGGACGATATTCACCAGCATTAAACCAAGCGGATTTGAATACTTTGTACCCACCTTCGACGCCGGAGGTAAAGAATCATCGACAGCGGGAAGACTTTCAATCGAGTAAGAACAATTCTCGCGATTTTGCATTAAACAACGACAGGAGAGAAAATATCGACAAGTCGACTAATTTTCACAGAGACTGGGAATATGGAAGTCCAGCCGTTGAACAGACCTTTTTGCCTCCACCCGCTCCTTCGTACATGCAGATGCCGCAAGGAAATGGACGAAATAGTGGAAATAATAACAGCCGCGATATGTATGGTGGTGATAACAGAGACAATACTAGCGCAACTCGACAGCTATATTCTCAGGATAATAATGCTCAGGCGTCTCATCAGCAGGTGGAACAGCAGCATCGTGTTGTTGATGAGTACCGCTTACTGCTAGCAGAGATTCGTCGTGAACGCGAAGAACTCCGACGAGAACGGGATGAGGTACGACGAGAGAAAGAAGAGTTGCGTATTCAGCGAGCGCTGTTGCAACTTGAGAATGAAAAAATGGCTAGCTTAGTGGACGCTCAGCGAGCACTGAACGAGCAACAACAAGAAGACCTTCAGACGCAGCAGCAAGCTCAGTATCAGGTCCACCAGCAACAGTATGAGACCCCAATGTATCAGCATCGAGCGTCACCTGCTCAACCTGTGGGTCCTGAAGTGGATAACACGCGTAGAGTTGATCATCTAAGTCATCAAAGTAATGTACGTGATATAGAGGCATATTCGCGGCTGAGTGACATTCGTCAGTCCCTTGGAGATCTAACTGTTCACGATAACGTGCCTCAACGGGTAGTGCGAAGGAAGCCACCAAGCCCGATGTCCATGGCGGATTTCTCAGCGCCAACACCCAACAAGGGTATGGTCCGAAACATCGTGGACTCGCCACGCTTCCAGCGTTTATCTCGATATCGTCCGATTCCGGCTGTTCCAGCTCATGACGACAGTTCCTCGAATCAGTCCTTGGTTGGCGACAGCGTCTTCATTCCGTTGAGCCCCAAGTCGCTGAGTCAAAGAAACAATGGGCCTGCTCCGCGGGCGACGTCTTCCCCGACCTCAGCAGATATCAACAGTCGTCGCTCGCATCCTCTTCGTAGCAGCCGCGTCATCGAAAGTCGCGGGTTTTACGATTTTGAGCAAGATAGTAAAAGCAATGACAAGGCCGAGTCGTTTGCAAGTGAATCGATCAGGGAGAGCGACTCAGATGTTGGCAGTAGCAGCTACGATGAAGAAAACGAGTACTATTCAAGTAGTGCTAACCACGAGGGTGATGAACTTGACAATAATAGTGGAAGCTCACGTAGTAGTAGCCTCTTTCAGGTTCAAGTATTGGTGTGAAAACATAGTTCCTTTGCACACGTCACATATTATTAAGTGGTCCACACCAAAACGTGACTGGGTTGCAGTTCTGTGGTCTCACTCAAGATGACGCTCCAATTTCCTGTAGCAAGCGGCAAGAAGAAGAAAGTACAGGTGTTTGAATGCCCTGCAGAGACGTGGAAAGAGCGCAAGCCTCGCCATGTCAAAGTTCGTGCCAAATTGACGTCTTTTGCTTTTTTTCCATTGAGTTATAGAAATTGACACAATTTTTCATGTGTGTGGAAATTAGACTGAAACAACAAACGACGAGCCGGAGCTGACGGTGCGGGAACAAATTCGTAAAGAGTTTGACGAAACGCTTGAGTCTGTAGTGGAGTTCAGTAAGTCATTGTCGTTGCATTACGCTGCTACAAGATGAAGCTCGAGTCACTAAACTCTTGCTCTGTGCATATTTAGCTACGTCCAATTTAAAGGGGAAAGAAAAGAAAGCACATGAAAATAAAATGATTGAGGAGCTAGGTGGCAAAGGAGCTGCGAACCGTAAAATGCCGTATAAGATGCTCATCGGTATAAAGACAAAGGGTGCCGCTCGAAAACGGCGTCGTGAAGAATTGGTGCGTTGGTGTTTAGGTGGTTGTTATGTTGACAAGGTCATCAGTTTTAACGGACTTTTTGTAATAATGTGTAGATGAAGGAGACAGGTGTGGTAACAGGAAAACGAAAGTCAAGTGGCAAATTCAATGACCAGCAGCAGAAACGAAAGAAGGCCGACTATGGTTTGCAGGCTACGAAGGGAAAATTCAAAGGCGGTGTGCTGGATGTGCGGGGTCTGAAATAGATTGTACTTTAGTATATACTTCATCTTATGGTCAAGATTCGTTAAATGCCTTCTCGATATACAGTGTTTTCGTAGAAAATTCTTGGAAGGAGCATCAAAGAATTGACCGAGGACTAAATACGCTAATACTTCGATTATTGGATAAGAAACATTCACTGATAGATAAAAGCTCTTTCAAGTAGGAAGGCCGCCAGGAGAGACTAGACGAGGTTAGACCCACTCATACAGAGCAATCAGCGAGGAGCGTGAGCGATTACGATGGACCACTTGCTGCTTTCGAATCCATTGACGAAATCCAAACGTTCCATCGCTACCAATCGATTCACGGACTTCACTTTCCAGATCCAGACTCTCATTGATCACAACACAAGAGCCACGATCACTTAACGGCATCGCGTCAGCTTCACGCGGCTCGAGCTCCAACGACCTCGTATACCGACTTTCTTCTGACGCATATGGCAACTTGACATGCAATATTTCCTGCAATACCACCACCAAAACAATCCAGTAAGAAATAAAAAACATCAAGCAGAGTGATCACGCCAAAACATGCTGCCTCGCCACTTCTTACGTTGATCGTTTCATCGTTTGGAAGGGTATACGCAACAGACTGACGATGCAGAATGTCCATGGCTAATTCACCCATTCGTCGCAATCGATTGCCATTCACCAGACCTTCTTTGCTCAAAGCAGGCAATTCACTCAGGCCAACAAATCCCTACAACAAAATCACCATTGTCAGTCATATTTCATTACTAGGACATCCTTCAATCTACACTTAATACCTGAAGGTACAATCCAAGATACGGCATACAAGGGTTCGTAGTGTTTCGCATGAGCCGATTCATTTCACGACATCCTTTATCCGATAG
>MIQA02008442.1:0-22346 GCA_001887855.2 Sclerospora graminicola | reverse complement strand
CGCACGTATTTGGAACGCTTTTTTAATATTGGAAAGGTTTTGTGGAGATAACGTTTGTGGATTACTGTGGAAGATCGTGGTTCGATCGCGTTCTCTTGGTTTCTTGTTGTCTCTATTCGCATTGGCTGGCCTGATCGGACGAACTTTCCCGATCAGTGCCTAGATACGGATTAAGTATCAACCCCAACCCGTTCTCCGGAGAAGATTTCCACCTGAGGACACCCCCGTCTCGAGAAAGTCCTTCCCTCCGACCTGATTAAGATCATCGTTCTCGTCACCGAGTCCACCTGAGTGAGTGTAACCACCCCCGATCAACGGGTAGACAAGGTGAGATGAAGTTGAATATGGATCCTATCGCACATGACGACCGGTCGGATGACCGGGAAGATCAGATCAGCCACCATAATGGTGATTCATCTGATTCTGATGGCGATCAGGATCAACGGAGTACCCCCTCCGATGGTTGGTCGTCCGGGCCAGTGGGTATCCGGATTCCACCCAAGACTTCCGTCATGGATTTGGAAATCGGCTCCACCACGGATACGGCTTGAGCCTCCCAACGTAAAACGTTGGGTTTAGGCACATGGCCGCGGGAATGTCTAATGTATAGGCATTCCCCTTAACGCTTTGAACCTTAAAAGGGCCAGTGAACTTAGGGAGCAACCTTCGTGTACGGAAGTTGCTAATTGCATGTGTAGGTAAATTAGTTGTAGATAACAAAACAAATTCACCGTTTTGAAAGAAATTTGTGTTCCTCCTTCCATTCTAGTCTGCATTCTGCTTCTGCTTGTCAAAAGTGGAAGCAAGTGCATCCTTTACATAACGTATTACAGCTTGGCGCTGTAATACGAATTCATATACTGCTTTATTAGTAGTAGATATATTGTCTTTTTTGTCGGTAACCATTGCTACAGACACATATTCTTCGTAGGCAGCTTCGGTATCAACTGAAGCTGCTTGAGTTTCTACTGTGTCAACAGTAGAAGACTCGTTGATCTCTTCGCAAGTTGCGTTCGCAACTTGCGCCTCGACTCGCTCAAAATTTGAGTGGGTCACTCCCCCACTTAGATTTGGCTTATCGCAAAGTAAAGCTGGGGTTCGTGGATGCGTCAAGGCATTCACGTATAACGGTGTATGCTTTGTGGAAGCATGCACCGAGTTATTAATTGCAAACTTAGTGAGTGGCAAAAAGTCACTCCACTCTTTGAAGGCATGCGCGTATAAACGCAGCATGTCTCTTAGAATGCAGTTAACGCGTTCAGTTTTCCTAACCGTTTCCGGATGGTCCGCAGTTGACATCTTCAACTGCGTTCCCCACAGAGAGAACGTTTTTTTCAAGAAACATCCTGTAAATCTCTGATCTCGATCTGATACTATATTTCCGGCATCCGTATAAGCGGAATACCATGTCAACGAATATCGGCACTGTTTGCGCGACAGTGACAATCGCTGACACTGCAGCAAGATGAACCATCTTGCTGAAACAGTCTACAAAGACCACTATTCCAGTCTTCCGACTATGATCGGGCGGAAGACCGAAGATAAAGTCCATGGAAATGGACTTCCAACACTCTATCGTGTGGTGAGGGACTTGTGAATTAATCAACGGGAAGGTATGAAATACGTTCCCGAGGGTGCCTTCTGATTGGCGGAAAATGCGGACCAAGGGAGTAGATGCCGGATGGCAGTCGCCGAGCGTACCCACCAGCAGCAGGACGGTGCCAGGCATGAAATCGAGCCAGATGGGTGTGGTCGAGATGTTGGTAATTGGGCTAGCTGTAGATGGGCCGTCCGGACCAGGTGAACCGGATGACCTCAGACAGTGGATGACCGAAGGGCAGATTGTTTGGAAGGTGTAAGGGCGAAGGGTCCTGAAGAAGGTTGAGTTTGATAGAGGACGGATGAGGCGCCAGAGTTGGACGCGGAGCTGCTAAGGAGGGGTTACCGCCAGCGGTCAAGCGAGCTTAGATGGATGGCTATCCGGGTCGAGCCGGTTATTTGATGTGCGGATACACGAAGGAGAATCCGCTGGGTTTGGTACCGGCTGGGTTGGTACCAGCTGGGTTTGGTGTAGCGGCTGGGTTTGGTGTATAGTACACAAAAGAGCATCTAACTGGACCTCTTCAGGTAAGACACATAACTATCCAGCCAGGCTATTTGGGGTAGGGGTTACACAAAAGGGAGTATTAGACAGGGATAAAAATCAGTATACGTTTCGCTTTCTTAGACACAAGTCGTTTTTATTGGTTCACAGCAAAGGGCTAATAAGGTCCCCTCTTGCTGCTATTGGTTTGCCCGGGGAAGGTTAAAGTAACCCACCGGAAGTGTGGTAAAGCGATCGGAAAATATTGAGACTGAAGTGGACCACACATTGCCGTTGATTGGTGACGATAGAACACCCATCAACATATGACGGTTGATGGGTGGGAAAAGGTCGATCACGGTTAAGAGGAAAAGGTGGCGGACAACGGGTATTCACGATATGAAGAAATCAGCCAAGTACTTTCGTTAAGCCAAGTCCCAGACACTGATGGAACGATGGAGATCACGGTCAAGATCGTTGTCACAATGACTAAGTGGAGTTCCCGTGGATGTAAGATGTAGCGAGCAACTGTTGACATGACGTGGCAAGGACGGCCGTCCAGCCGATCTATGGATGGTATAGTGATTGAAGTTGATCATGACACGAAGTTACGGCCTGATCAGCTTATTATGCCCGAGCAATGAAGATTAGAGGTGGAATGAAGTCGGGCATGTGGAGTGACAGGTTGTGTGAGTGATGATAACCTATGGTTTGTTCGAAGATGACGTGGCAAGGCCTGATCAGGCCCGATCAGCCGAGATCGGTGTTATATGGTTGTCCTGACGGGGTATAAAGGTCGGAAGTATGGCTCAGAAGATGAATTGAGTCGTGATGATGATGACCCAGAGCGTTCCCGAGGTGATCAAGGGCTGATCGGCCCGATCACCACCTGATCACTCGGTTGATCATTATGCCGATCGTGATCAGGGCTGATCAGCCCTTGATCAGCGTTCAGATGTAAAGGCAAGTAAAGTTCTCGGTTCAGTCGGTCGGAATATGAAGTGGACAAGTGTTAGAAGAGCAGATCCCAAGTGGTTTCAAGGTCGTTTGTCGAAGATCGGGACGGGTTGAAGATCTTTCGAAGAGTCGGGTCGTGATCAGGGCAGAAGTGGTACAGATCAGCTTGAAGGTGCAGCCAGGATGGGCAAGGTGGTGCTACGCAACCGTGCGACGAAGTAAATAGGTTCGAAGTATAAGTCAGGCATGAGTTGATGTACGGTACACAGGTATAGGACATTGCATATATAATAACAGGTTTTGATTTTCCCCCTAAAGCAAAGCGTCGCTCCGCCACGTGTTGCGGTCATTGGGAGCACAGGGTTAACTAGTCCCCTCTTGCTCAACTATTTCCCGGTTAAGACGCGCTTAGACGCATTTTGGCTTACCGGAAGGCCCCCGACGGGTTTGTTTAGGTGATCAAACCTCACCCCCCACGCGCACGTGTTTGGAACACGTTTTTAATATTGGAAAGGTTTTGTGGAGATAACGTTTGTGGATTACTGTGGAAGATCGTGGTTTGATCGCGTTTTCTTGGTTTCTTATTATCTCTCTCTCTCATTGGCTGGCCTGATCGGACGAACTTTCCCGATCAGTGCCTAGATACTGATTAAGTATCGACCCCAACCCGTTCTCCGGTGAAGATTTCCACCCGAGGGCACCCCCCGTCTCGAGAAGGTCAAACCCTCCGACCTGATCAAGATCATCGTTTTCGTCACCGAGTCCACCTAAGTGAGTGTAATCAGCCCCGATCAACGGGTACACAAGGTGAGATGAAGTTAAACATAGATCCTGACGAGCATGAAGACCGGCCAGATGACCGGGAGGATCAGATCAGTCACCACAGTGGTGATTCATCTGATTCCGATGCTGATCAAGATCGACGGAGTACCCCCTCCGATAGTTGGTCGTCCGGGACAGTGGGTATCCGGATTCCGCCCAAGACTTCGGTCATGGATTTGGAAATCGGCTCCACCACAATACGGATTAAGTATCGACCCCAACCCGTTCTCCGGTGAAGATTTCCACCCGAGGACACCCCCTGTCTCGAGAAGGTCATCCCCTCCGACCTGATCAAGATCATCGTTTTCGTCACCGAGTCCACCTAAGTGAGTGTAATCACCCCCGATCAACGGGTACACAAGGTGAGATGAAGTTAAACATAGATCCTGACGCGCATGAAGACCGGTCAGATGACCGGGAGGATCAGATCAGTCACCACAATGGTGATCCATCTGATTCTGATGGCGATCAGGATCGACGGAGTACCCCCTCCGATAGTTGGTCGTCCGGGACAGTGGGTATTCGGATTCCACCCAAGACTTCTGCCATGGATTTGGAAATCGGCTCCACCACAATAGTGCGCGTGCCCGGATCACTTGGTGACTCAGGATATCACCGTGATTCCTTTGATGATGAAAAGGATGTGAAATTCAAAGTGGAGGAAACTTTTTCGGGTGTATTGGAGGAAGGCGTATCGCCTCCGATGCTGTCCATACCTAAAGGAAGCGATGGTCGACCTGGTCTGGTGGAGTGCCAGGTCGAAATTAAAGATGAAACAACTCCCCACATGGCCCCGATCGGGGCCGATCTGGGTTATAGTAAAATTAACTATAACCCGGGAAAGGATCGAGGTGCTGACCTCGATCCTATGCATAAGAAGAAAATGGAAAAAGAAAGAAAAAACATGGGGGCGGATCAGTGTGATCCACCTAAAAAATATGTGAAACCTAAACCGAAGATCTTCGAGGAAGACGAAGAGAAGACCGAACCAGCCGAGAAGACCACTGTCCAAGATGTGGAGCGACTGTTCTATCTTCGAGAGTTTCACAAGTTCCTGGCTACCAACCGAGTGATGAAGATCATTAAACCTAAGATCATCGGGAAGCTTGAAGGTCGAGCGACCCGGCCGGTGATCACAGGCAGTCAACTTGATCTGATCAGGAACCTCTTGGCGCAGATCGACGAGGTTGGCTTCACTACAGGTGCTTTCGACGCGAATTTGCTTTTCGATCTGGATCAAGAGACGATCAGAGAAGCTATGACAACTCTGTATGATCACCTTGCCTCGTTACTGGGGGCGAACCCAGTGGTTCAGTCGCCGATCGCGGATCCTTCGCACCGATCACAGTTGGCTGAGTATCCTATGGATATTGAGTCGATATATCAATCGTCATCACAATCTGGAGCAGCCTCCACCGACTCCTCGGTTGGGATCACACATATGACGCTGGGCCCGAAAGGGATCAAGCAGATCGACCCCAAGATCGAGTCGCAGAAAAGGAAGAGAAAGCCTGAACCTGGTAGATTCGGATCGGAGGATAGTTTTGAAGATGCTCAGGAAGTGCCACAGACCAATCCGACCCCCAACACTGGTCATACCAACATGCCGGAGATCCCAGAGCAATTAAACCAAGTTCGTGACTATGATGAACCGATTTGCGAGTGAACAATATGGATTACCGCAGTACCCACCTGGACAAGGACAACCATGGCGATCAGCATCGAACATGAATCAATCCGCTGAGAAACCGGTCAAGAGACCCGTGGACGTGGATATGGAATCAGTCCGATCAGCCGGAATTGTTCGTTCGATATGCCAGGCCGATCACCAAGATCGATTTCACCGATCACCCCCACGGAGTGATGTGGACATGGAGTCAGAAGGTGAGATCAGTCAACATTTCGATCCAGATGATCTGGACATTGAGATGCTTCGTAGGGCGAATATGGCCTCCGCGCAGGCATTTGACAGTGAATCCGGAACGATCACCCGAGTGCGAATGTCTGCGATCTCGGAATTGAAAGATTTCACCGGCAAGGATATGGATGATGATCAGGCCAGAGCTTGGTTAAGTCGGACTAAATCAGCTTTTCTGAGGGACAAGACACCGGAAGGTGAAAGATGCCTGATCTTCGCTGATCTAATGAAAGGTCCGGCCAAGAACTGGCTTAAACAGCTGAGTCGAGAAGTGCGTTTGAAGTGGCCTCGTTTGTGTGACGAGTTTGAAGAACAGTATTGCAATTCGGGGGTGTCTGTCGCTAGACAGTACTACCACATGAAGAAAAGATCCGACGAGACGCCGATCGAGTACTTACATCGGTTGAATGTTGCTGGTCTACGCGCGAAAATGCCGATCAAGGACCCACGACACCCGGACATAGCCCGTGAACATGTCGAACACTTCATTGGGACTCTAAATAATCGCGATCTGGCTGATCAGCTAACCCTGCTCCGTATAAAGGACTCAGAACAACTGGAACTGACTCTAAGGACGCTGCAGCGGGCCAAGAGTCGACAGCCCAAGGTCGAGGTAGGATCGAACCGGTACCGGTCCAAGCCACACCCTGATCAGGACAAGATACCGGCAGCCCGACCAGCCAGAGCGATTCGAATGATCGCGAAGGAATCAGACAGTTCAGGTTCGGAAGAGGAAAGTGGTCAGTCAAGTCTGAGCTCGGACGAGGAACAGTACCGTCATATCTTTACGACGGAACCAGTGTATCGCCCGAGATCATCGGCTAATGGCATGGATGGACGAAAATGTGGTGGTGTTCAACCTGATCAGGACCGATCTCGTAAGAAATGTGTGCATTGTGGATCGACCAAACATGGAGATCGTGATTGTTGGAAAAGAATTACGTGTGGAAAATGTGATCGTAAAGGTCACCCTTCTGATCATTGTTTTTTCGTATGCAAGACCTGTGGGAAGCTTCATGACGCCGGCGCCTGCCCTTTTGAAGAATTTTTTAATCTGATGCGCAAGTGGTATGTGCCGACTAAACATGCTGGTATGCTTCCACCAGATGTTGAGAAGATGTTAAACTAGATCGCTCGCCAGGTTGAAATCTGGTTCGAGCCGAGCGATCTACGTTCTGCATTTATGCATATGTCGGTAGCGGAGATAAGTCTGAGGAAAAGAAGATAACCGACAATACATGTTCTAATTCAAATTGCATCGATCGGTGTCCGATCTACAGTCTCAGAGTGGATGAGTATTCCCGATCGGACGTGATCATGGAGTTGGATCTACTGCCCGGTGAATCCCGAGGATACTGGAAGTATCACTCTCCCGACAAGTGGTTTAAACAGGCGAAAGCTAATGGAAAGATCAACAACGAAAAAGCCACTATTCTATTTGACTCCGGGGCAGAAGTCTCGATCATCGACCCCGCCTTTGCTCGTAAGGTGGGATGTTGTATAGACAGTACCCAGAGGCAAGAATGTGTTGGGATCGGCGAAAGTTCATATATGACGGAAGGACGATCACGTGTTAAGATCACCCTGGCAGGATCCCTGGTCTACTATTTTAACGCTTGGGTTGGCCGGTTAGCCGGTCAAGACGCGATACTGGGGATGGATTTTATGGTACCAGCCGGTATACGACTTGACCTGTCTCATGGAACCCTGACTCTGCCGGATGAGGTGCAGATTCAGTTATCCAGCCGACGACCTTTATCTGGTACTCATGTACGGATGTGAAAAATGGGTCAGTACGAGAACATCGAGGTGTCCCGATCAGTCGATGTCATGATTCGGCCGAGTGATCGGCAACAGAAATTGTGGCTAACCCGTGGTGAACGATGGGTACCAACGTTCGTTAAAGGTATCGGCAGATCAAGCTACATCAGGGTCACGAATATATCCGATCAGCCCCTGATCGTCCACGAAGACATGATCTTAGGGATGTGGCTACCCGAGGGGAAAGTACCTCGACAGATCGGGTATGTCTCAGTGGGATCACGAAGATACATTGAATGGCAGAATCTGGCTTATCAAGCCACCACGGACCTGATCAGTGACGAAGACTTAGCGGATGAAGATACCTCACCTATGGTCGAGAAGCCGGAGTATTCTACGCCGACCAAGCTGCTGATCAGGAGACCACCGATCGGAGCGACAGGGGAAAGCCGGGTCAAAGAAGGTCCACAGATATTGAGTATTATTAGGCCCGGCTCACCGAAAACAACGGATCCAGAAAGCGGAAATGACGATGAGGAGCTCAAGAACGATCATGAGAAGGAAAAGGAGGGTGAATCTGCCGAAGTCATTACGGAGGAAGGTGAACCCGAAGTAGATCATCAGTCGAGTGACTTACAAGGAGCGACTCAAGACGACACCGATCAGAAAAAGGCAGATCAGGTGGATGAGCAGGTGTGTATACACGAAGGTGGCGATCAGTATATTGAAGGTATCGAGAAGCAGATGGCTGTGTTACCAGAAGTATCGCCAAATAGGCCAGACGTCACCATGGAAGATTTACAAGTCGGTGATCCCGAGGTGAATACGCCCGAGCAGATCGATCAGCTAAAGAAGATCATCTGGAAGAGGCGTCACTTACTGATGGGGAAAGGAAACGCCCTACCCCCAGCCGCATTCGGAGCTGTTTGTGATATAGACGTGGGAAATGCGAGGCCGATCGCTCAGCGTTGTCGTAAAGTTGCACCTCAATACCGGAAAAAGTTATCCGATTTGATCAAGGGTTTGCTGAGTACAAAGATCATCCGACCATCGACCTCGCAGTGGGCATCACCGATCGTGATTGTGATTAAGAAGAATGGGGTTGATATTCGATTGTGTATCGACTACAGAATGGTGAATCGCCTCACGAAGTTGATGGTCTATCCGATGCCCCTGATCAATGATTTATTAGAAGATCTGGATAAAGTTTTATGGTTTTGTTTGCTGGATATGGCTAGTGGTTTCTGGGTGGTTTCGATGACTGATCGCGCTCGAGAGATCTCGGCTTTCGTTACACCTTTCGGACTTTTTGAATGGAATCGGATGCCGTTTGGATTAAAGAATGCCCCACAGATCTATCAGAGGCTGATCGACAATGCTCTCTATGGGTATTTCCAGATCAGTGCTGATCAGGAAGCCACTGATCTACACGATGTGTTTACGGAAGGTGAACCAGACCAAGATCAGGGCCGATCAGTGTTGGGAAGGCGATCATACATAGATGATATCTTGGTCACAGCAACATCCTGGGATATGCTATGCAATAAGGTCGAACGACTCCTGAACACCTGCGAGCGCTGGAATTTGTCGATCAGTGTGGTCAAGAGTTTCTGGGGTCAACCCAAGGTCGCTTACCTCGGCCATAACGTGTCGATCCAAGGATTGGAAGCAAACCCGAAAGATCTGGCCGCTCTCAGCACTTTACCTTTTCCCCGATCACTGAAGGCCATGCAATCCTTCCTCGGATCTCTGAATTATTATAGCAGATTTATCGAAGACTTCTCGATTTACGCCGCTATACTATATGAACTGAAGGAAGTGGATTATCATGGGCTACGAGAACGTGATCGGGTAGGAGGATCACCAATTGAGACTGATCACGAAGTTGAAGTTACTGAAACGGATCTCAAGACTGGATCACTGATTGATCGAACTGTGCCAGGGTCAGAGGACCACATGAAGCGAGCTATGGTAGCCTTCAGTATGTAAAAGGCGAAGATGATCTCGACGCCGATACTGAAACACTTCGATCCGGAGAAGATTCCCGTGGTGATCCTATATGCCAGTAAATGGGCAATATCAGCCGCACTGGTCCAAGATCACGATGGAGTTTATTGCCCGGTGACGTTCACAAGCCGAGCATTAAAACCGAACGAAGTTAACTATGGTATTGTGGATAAGGAAGTGCTAGCATTATTACGTGTATTGGATGTTTGCTACTCTATGCTGGTAACTAGATCAATTAAGGTATTATCCAGGCGATCTAGTTTGGCGTGGTTACTGTCCGCGAGTGGTTTAGATGGAAGACTGGGGCGATGGGCAGCGGTGTTATCTCAGTGGACTTTGGAGATCATTAAGTGCACCAAGGGCGAAGAAGAAATTCTTGGAACGCTGGCGGCCAGCATCACGCCCCGATCAGAAGTCGATGAAGCCCTGATCGAGGTCGCCCCTCGGAAGCAACCACGCGAATCGATCACTATACCCCCACCGATCGTCGGCTCGGAGGAAGATCTGATCGTTGTAAGTTTCGACGGATCAGCGAGTGTGAAGAAAGGCGTAGGGGCGTATAGTGCGCTGTTATGGAAACTGCCAGAATGGACTGTTATATCGGCCGGTTCAGATTATACTCCAGGTATCACGGTCAATGAGGCCGAATATCGTGGTCTGCTGCTAGGTATGGATCTCTTGCAAGAGCAAAGGATCGGAAGAGTAATCATATGCGGAGATTCAAACCTGGTAATTCGGCAGATCACTGGAGAGATCGACTGTAAAGCACCGCGTTTGAAGCTACTGAACGATCGCGTTATGAAAGCTTTACGTGGATGGCCAAGGCATGATCTTTTACATGTGAAACGTGATTGGAATCGGAGTGCAGATCACCTAGCCACTATGGCTATGCGTGATCAGGCCGGATCAATAGTTACTGATCAAGCGTTGCTGGAAGAACTGGTGGAGATCAATAGGCTGCCTGAGCTGATCCGTGTGGAAGACGAAAAGGAAGCAGCCCAGATCTTGATTATGACGAGATCACGAACCAGATCACCACCCAACAGATCACTCTCTCGAGAAAGCCTGACAGAAGAAATAGTACAGGAGATGCGGATCGAAAGAATTCTTAAGGTTCAAGACGAGGAAAAATGGATCGTTGATTTGAAGGCGTTTCTAAAGGGTGATCTGGAGAAGCTGAGCCAGGGTGAAGCAAAAGATTGTGCCAAGATCGCGTCCAACTACGAGATCGACGAAAATGACCTATTGTTTTACTATGTTCAAGCTGATCAGGCCGATGCAGATCTGGACCGATCGGCAAGGCTCGTGATCCCGGAGACTTTACAAGCTGATATCTTACACCATTATCACGTCAGTTTGGAGGGTGGCCACCAGGGCGTAGGTCGAACGTATCACAGGATTCGCAAAAATTTTCATTGGAGAGGCTTATATCGAAGTATACAAAAGTTTGTCGGGACATGTACGGATTGCGAAACTGGAAAAGGTATGCCAAACATCCGGGGAAGATCACCTGGAAATATCCAGGCGACCTACCCTTTCCAAGTGATAGCGATGGATCACATACCGTCCCTGCCAAAATCGTTCAAGGACAATACAGAGTTGCTGATCTGGACTGATCTGTTCACGGGATTGGTGATCGCGAAAGCGGGATCTACCCGAACAGCCCAACAAGTCGCTTGCAGTTACGAAGAATGTGTTTTTCGACGGTTTGAAGCCAGTGAAGTGATCAGGCATTATCGCGAACCAGGTTTCATGGCCGAAGTCTTCCGATCATTTAATCAGAAGCTAGGCCAGAAACAGAGCGCGACCATGGCATACCGTCCGCAGGCGAATGGTAAAGCCGAACGGATGGTACATACGCTAACTAGAGCTATCAAGATGTATGTCGCGGACTCCGCTCAACAAGATTGGGATGAATATGCGGAGAGACTGGTGTTTGCGTTGAATTCCTCTTTCGATCGGATCAGGGGAGATACTCCATTCTACCTGGCGTATGGTTGGGACCCCCGATCTACCATCGAGTCGGTGATCCCTGTTGGATGCACCCGAGGTCGAGATTGCGAAGCTCGTCGATGGCGTATGGGACTCCAACGTCACTACCAACATGCGCGGGAGCAAGTCAACGAACGATTGCGGAGGGCCATCCAAGAAAGAGCTGATCGGAACAATGATCAGGCCGATTCGCATAATATCGAGCCGGGATCAAGGGTTTGGCTTTACTTGGATCGCGTGAAAGAAGGATATGCCAAGACGTTAGCACATCTGTGGCATGGACCGTTCCGTATAGCCGAACTGATCGGTGATCATGCCGCTCGGCTGATTACTGCAGGTACCGATTATGGAATTTTCCCGATTGTCCATTTGTCGAAGCTGAAACTGGTTCGAGAATACCCTGATCGGCCTAAAACCAGGCTGTCATGCGATGATCAGCCAAGGTTTGACTTCGACGAAGCTCTCTTACCCGAAGACAGTTGGGAAAGAACGTTGGACCCGAACGAATTTGAAGTTGAGAAGGTTTTGGATACCCGATCAGGCAAGAGGACCCGATTTGGCCGAACCTATCGTGATTACTTGGTTCGGTGGAAGGGTTATGACGATCCCGAGTGGGTAGATGAACGTGATCTGAACTGTGGAGCTCTATTGAGAGAATTTGAACGTGATCGGGTGAGACAAATCGATTTGGAGTGATGCAAACCCACGAAGAGGGCAACCAAGAATCTCAATAGCCTGGGTTTACACATTGTGACTGATCAGCCAAAATGTAATGATCGGGCAAGTGGAGATCAGGGTGGTTGAGCTGGTGTGGAGTGAAACGGATACATATACACACATATAATGCACAAGAACTATATCTGTATACATGTGAGCGACCGACATACAAGATGAAGATGATAATGAGCCCTGAACAAGAAATGTGAATATGAAATGTGAAAGTCCTCAAGAATTGTCGTGATATATTTTTGATTATGGAAATTGAAACGAAAGTTGGTTGTCACGACGATCACAGGCCATACTTAGTGCGCAGGCGAGAAACCGCGAACGCTGGATGATCCATGGGGCTTGATCGGAACTAGTTCCGCCAAGGCTCCTGCTGATCGGTCCAGATCAGGCAATCACGCAACGTGGCGACCGGAGTTATATGCCCATAACCGGGATACCACTCCCCGCCGTCAGCCTTGAGTCCTCGCGATCCCGCTCGACGAACAGGTAAATGCAGCACGCCAGGAAACAGGAAAACGTCCAGATCACACTCGCCGTGCTGAATCCCGTTGACAATATAATCGCAGATCGCGGCCCAAGCAGCCCCGGCTTTGGTGCGTCGACGCTTGCGAGCATGATGGTAATGCTCGATCCACGCGTCCTTGCGCATCGCCGCCGTGATCGGGAAATGGTGGGTCGCCTCCCATATCGCTTGAATATGTTCCTGGTAATACAGGGCCAAACGTCCCTGCAGATCAACAATATCTGCCTATAACGATTTTAGAATATGCAGGGGAACTAGGTAGTAGAGTTGCTTACAGTCTGCTAAAGGGTAACTGTTTTACAGGCGAGCTAGCCAGGGGCGATCGAGAAATGCCAGCCCGGGCATAGGTGTCATGAGGACATCCCAAGGTGCTGAATCGATCAGAAGCTCGATAGCGCCTCTGGTCAGCACACTCGGTTGCCACTGCCTGTCCTTGGGCGCCGGCGATCTTGTCGGAAAGATCCATCCTGGCGGGCGGGACCACAAGCGAGGGACGAGTTTGTGCCTCACAGCAAGAACCTGAGGCGTCAGATCCCATACCTGATCAGCACTCCAAGGTTTCCGTGTTGCCATATGAGCAGAAGTCGGCTTGCCCTGCATGACGACGTACAAATCCATGAACCTTTGGTTCGGATTATAACTGTAATCGTCCTGCCCGATCGACGATTGTTTCGCCGGGATGAAAACGCCCGTGAAATTGAGCGGCGGGGCGATCACTGCCCTATGGGCCGCTGGAGGAACGTTGGGATCAGCCGGAGCCGGTTGCTCCTCCTCAAGATCATCGTCATCCTCGTCATCCGACTCCAGCAAAGTAACGGCCTGGGCCAACGAATTTACGCCTGAATGGATTGGTGTTTGAGTACGACGATCAGTGCTGCGCGATCGGGCCAGAACAGACAACGTCCTCTCGTCCAGATCAGTCGATTCGTCGTCCGAGTCAATCGCAAGACGTGATCGCTTGGCGGGAGTCATCACCTTCTTTGACGAACTGGTCTGCTTGCGCTTCCCAGAACTCAAGACCGAAGGCGCTGATCTCGAAGTCGCTGTGAAACGAGATTGAGTGGACGCAGAAGCCGCTGCAGTACTGATCACGGGCTGATCAGCACTATGGGTCGGCAAGGAAGCGACGGAAGACGCTGGTGATGGTGGGGCAGACTCCGGAGACTGTGGTGGTGTTCCAGACGGAGTAAAGGAGCTGATCAGCCCAGGAAGCCGCTGTAAGGCCGTCCGAACTGACCCCGAACCGGTGTTCGGTTTGGTCCACCTCTCCATAGTCTGCACCGCGAGGTTTCTCAGGTCGGCGTTATGCTGGAGCCAGGCGCGATCATCGAGCTTTAGGGTTTCAAGTTTAACCCGAGCAAGATTAAGTTCACGCCGGCAATCTTCAGCCGCTTTCCGACTCTCGCATAACCTTTTCTGTATATCGGTGCGGCCGATGCGAGAATCGGAAAGTTGCTTGACCAGGAGCTTGACCTGCTCATCCGAGTAGCGAACCTCGACTTCCCGACGCTCTACGTCCTCGGCAATGCAGATCTTGTCGTGCAGCAGCTGATCACGGTCGAGACGGTGATCATCGAGCCGTTGTAGATGGCCCACCATCTCGACCATCGAGTCTTTCATAGCCTCAATACGTTCATCTGGAAATAAACATGGAGAGTCAAATACGGATTACAGAAGAAGTGAACGGGATAAACGTACCTTGACGGCGAACGGTAATAGTCAGCGAACCGATCAGCGACTGTAAAGAGGCGACGGTGTCTGAAGGTCTGGAGAGGCGCAGAGCAGCGAGATCAGCTGATAGCTGATCACGCTCCATCGTCAAACTCTGAACGCGATCAGTCATGTCTTGCAAGTCTTGGTCCAGTCGGTCGTGATCCAGCCGGAGAGTCGACAGCTGGGCGGCCAGATCAGCATAATCATGTGCCAAGGAACGGCAACGATCCGACGGTCGGATAGCTCAGCGTTAAGTGCCCGATTGGTATCATATAGAGAAACCAACTCGGGGATTGCACTTCGGAGTTCCGACCGTAGCCGGCAAGCCTCCACGGATCCCAACGTGAATGGACCCGATCCATCTATTAGGCGAGCGAGCTGTTCCAAGTAACGGAGGGGGCGATCTGAGGAAGGTTGAGCGGGAGGATTCCAAGGCGGGCGATACGAAGCGAGGGTCGTCGTTGGACGGATGAGGCTGGTCGTGATCGGCGTCGAAGTCGTGATCGGGGTGATCGCAGGAGTAGTCGAACTGGAAACGGAAGGCGAGGCAGCGATCGGGCGGGCAGCCGAAGAAGACGAAGAAGGAAGAGAAGATCGGCTCGAGTCAGCCATGTTGATCACCAGAGAGGAAGTTTGGAAGTGAGTGAGTCGAACTGCAGTCGTTGTGCGGCTGCAGTTAGTCTCAGGGGCGGCTGTGGTAAAGCGATCGGAAAATATTGAGACTGAAGTGGACCACACATGGCCGTTGATTGGTGACGATAGAACACCCATCAACATATGACGGTTGATGGGTGGGAAAAGGCTGATCACAGTTAAGAGAAAAAGGTGGCGGACAACGGGTATTCACGATGTGAAGAAATCAGCCAAGCACTGTCATTACGCCCAGTCCCAGACACTGATGGAACGATGGAGATCACGATCACGATCGTTATCACAGTTACTAAGTGGAGTTCCCGTGGATGTAATATGAGATGAGCAACTGTTGACATGACGTGGCAAGGGCAGCCGTCCAGCCGATCTATGAATGGTATAGTGGTTAAAGTTGATCATGACACGAAGTTACGGCCTGATCAGCTTATTATGCCCGAGCAATGAAGATTAGATGTGGAATGAAGTCGGGCATGTAGAGTGGCAGGCTGTGTGGGTGATGATAACCTATGGGTGTGTTCGAAGATGACGTGGTAAGGCCTGATCAGGCCTGATCGGCCGAGATCAGTGTTATATGGTTGCCCTGACGGGGTATAAAGGTCGGGAATATGGCTTAGCAGATGAATTGAGTCATGGTGATGATGACCCAGAGTGTTCCCGAGGTGATTAAGGACTGATCGGCCTGATCACCACCTGATCACTCGGGTGATCACTATGCCGATCGTGATCAGGGCTGATCAGCCTCTGATCAGCGTCCAGATGCAAAGGCAAGTAATGTTCTCGGTTTAGTCGGGCTGAATATGAAGTGGACAAGTGTTAGAAGAGCAGATCCCAAGTGGTTTCAAGGTCGTTTGTCGAAGATCGGGATGGGTTGAAGATCTTCTAAGAGTCGGGTCGTGATCAGGGCAGAAGTGGTACAGATCAGCTTGAAGGTGCAGCCAGGATGGCAAGGTGGTGCTACGCAACCGTGCGACGAAGTAAATAGGTTCGAAGTATAAGTCAGGCATGAGTTGATGTACGGTACACAGGTATAGGACATTGCATATATAATAACAGGTTTTGATTTTCCTCCTAAACAACAAGTCGCTCCGCCACGTGGTGGGTTTTGATTTTCCCCCTAAAGCAAAGAGTCGCTCCGCCACGTGTTGCGGTCATTGGGAGCACAGGGTTGATTATTCCCCTCTTGCTCAACTAATTCCCGGTTAAGACGCGCTTAGACGCATTTTGGCTTACCGGAAGACCCCCGACGGGTTTGTTTAGGTGATCGAACCTCACCCTCAACGCACACGTGTTTGGAACACGTCAATAATATTGGAAAAGGTTTTGTGGAGATAACGTTTGTTGATTACTGTGGAAGATCGTGGTTTGATCGCGTTTTCTTGGTTTCGTATTATCTCTCTCTCATTGGCTGGCCTGATCAGACGAACTTCAGTGCCTAGATACTGATTAAGTATCGACCCCAACCCGTTCTCCGGTGAAGATTTCCACCCGAGGACACCCCCCGTCTCGAGAAGGTCATCCCTCCGACCTGATCAAGATCATCGTTTTCGTCACCGAGTCCACCTAAGTGAGTGTAACCACCCCCGATCAACGGGTACACAAGGTGAGATGAAGTTGAATATGGATCCTGACGCGCATGAAGACCGGTCAGATGACCGGGAGGATCAGATCAGTCACCACAATGGTGATTCATCTGATTCTGATGCTGATCAGGATCGACGGAGTACCCCCTCCGATAGTTGGTCGTCCGGGGCCAGTGGGTATCCGGATTCCGCCCAAGACTTCGGTCATGGATTTGGAAATCGGCTCCACCACATGTTCGTACCAGCGGTAGGGTGTGATCGATACCGGGATTATCACGCCCAGGGTTTTGAAATTGCATGCAATTTATTATAAGTCGCATACTCACATGCAAGTTACATGCAACATTGCGTGAATATCACGTGAGAAACGAATTCCAATAGAGCCGCCTAGAGTGACGTATTATGTATAAATGCGCTTTGATCACCGATAGGCAGCTCACTTTTGTCATTACTGTCGTAAAGAAGCAGTAGAAGTTACATGCTACATTCTATCAAACTCTTGCTTTTGAAAAATGCTGAAAATAATATAAGACTAAAAGGGTAAAGATTGAAGATGATGACTGGGAACAAGCAAGCAACCGCTGTTAAGGATAAGGTTGTTTGATTATATCAATGCCAAATATCCTAATTTGATTGGAAACAGCATTTTAGGTCGAATAAAGATCCCGCAATAGATAATCCCTAGAAACCTCAGGACTTAGTTGGGCCAAATATCCTAATTAGAGAATTTGAAAAGTCCTAGTTGAAAACAGCATTTTAGGTTGAATAAAGACCCCAAAATACATAAACTCTAGAAGTATCAGGACATACTTGCTCTGGTCAGGATAGAAATGTCACGCACAATGGACATTACTGTGACTCGGTGCGTCTTCGCAAACTCTGGATGATGATGGAATTGGTAAAAATGCTACCTCCTTACATAGAATTGCTCATAATTTTAAAATGTGGTGGAGTCAATCGATAACAGAAACCACTACAATAAATATTCAGAAAGTATACAGAAAAACAATAAGAACGACGAACCGAAGAATTCTATAAAAAAATAAATAAGGACCCCCACCACCACCTCAGCTACAACCTATAAGACATAGCCGTAAGAAAGGTAAACCTTCAAGCGTCAAATACGTGAAATCAAAAAGGCTTAGCACACTTTACGACGTACACGATCGTTAAACCAACCATTGTTACGTTATTCATACAAAACAGACCCTTTCGCTCATTTAGCGAGCAAAGCTGTCATCGTATTTACCGCAAAAGTCTTATAGATTTGACAACCTGAAAGACTTGACACCTGAATTTCCCCCTCTATTAACGGTTAGCCACAGATTTTTTTTCACTCAACCTTTTTTGGTAATTGAAAAAATAGCACCCTGTTTTTAAACTCAAAAGTGTTGACGGCGGGAATCGAAGTGGTGACCAGCACAAACATATGTATTAATATTAATTTAATCGAAAATAGACTGATGTTACCTCCGCAGTTTCTGTGGGTGCGTAGTTTAGCCGGCGAAATGTTGGGGACCTTCGTACAAATAGGGGTGAAGGTTTAGCAAAGGGTTGGCGTGAAGCTAGTAGCGTCGACGGTGCGAACAACTCTTCCTTTTGTTTATTATTTTGTTAATGATCACTTCGATGCGGGTCCAAAAGGAATGAATGGGCCAGCCTTGTGAAAAGCGTTCTTGATAGTGTCTTCACTAATCGAACCCAGTGCATAAACTGACCGTTGGAACATGTCGATACGTCGCTCACGCCCGGTACTGGGCGGCGTGCTGGCAGTGTAGAGTTCCTTGTAGCGCTCGCGCAGGCTCTTCTTGAATGGCGACATAACGCCAACGTCGAGGGGCTGAGCCACCCCGGTAGAGCCGCCAGGAACATAGACAGTGTACGTACCCATTTGGGCGAGCCGTTCGCGAACAGACGTGTACCGATGAATCCTCAGACTGTCCAGAATGAGGACAGTAGGCTCTGACACTTCGTACTGCCACACGCGGTCGATCCACTCGTGCATATCACGCGCTCATCGAACCATGCATTTACTTGCACGGAGAAGGTAGCCACAGATAGTTCGCAGAAATGTTGGAGCTGCTGGTACACGTCTTTGTCCGTCTCAACCTTGAAAACAAAGTGCGTGTCAACATGCGACCGTCCGCGCATATCAGGAGAGCTACTGTACAGCGGTAACTGCCCTTTCCACCTCCGTTTGCAGCAACGCGTGTCGCTCCCATAAACTCGACAGTCGATGTAGCCCCGAGATCGCAGTACACAGCGGTTTGGTCCATATTGTAGAGAACAAACGGTGGCGGTAGAGCGGACTCTACTTGCAAAAAGTAATCCATTAAGAGCCCTGTCACCTCGCATGCAAACCTTTCCTTGAGAGCCAAAAGCTGCGGATGTTTAGTGCGGCCCGAGTGAGAGATCTTCCGAATGGTGAGGCGACTGCGCGCCATAAATTTAGTGCACCAGGATTTCCGCGCCGTGTCCGACTTGCCGTTCATAAACCCGGGCAGTAGGTGCTCGCACTGCTGGATAATAGCGTCCTTCGAGACAGCACGTTCTTCGCGCCTCTGATCCTTAATCCAAAGACAGAGCGCATCTTCTACGGGAGCCGACAGGGACTTTCTACCGCTGCCTCCCACAGTCAGTTTCTTCGCGCGCTTGTTGCTTGCCGCGGCGAGCATCCTTTCCAGATTGTTGTCCCAGCACTTATGGGTTGTGCGCGAGAAGTTCTTGTCAGCGACAAAGTCAGATCGTGTTACGCTGGGTGACACCTTCCGATACTCCTGTACCATCCTGATCTTGGACTCGATCGTGTGTGCCAGCTTGATGCGTTGCGGTGGCATGACTGCCAATGAGGAAATTTTAAACCACTGAATCATACCTTATTCTGATTTCGCTGCTCATCCACTTTTGTCAAATCGAATCCACCACTTTAATTCACCGTGTTTTGTGTGTCAAATGTACCTAGATTTGTGAATCTCGAATTATATTTATTGACCAATCAGTCACATTCACAAGAGTCGGAAAGATTTGACCTTGATTTATTTAGGGAGGTCTGTCAAATCTATAAGACTTTTGCGGTAAGTGGTTACTATAGTATACTTTATATATTAAGGGCGCTGATAGCTGGACCACACCCTTTTGATAAATGGACCACACCCCCAGATCTGACCAATCAGCGCCCTTTAAAGAATTAGTAATATCTTCCAATCACATCCTTAGAAGGAATATGGCGCAATATAGTATTTACCACCAGAATGAGGGCAGCGATATCGAAGTAGCCAAAAAGAGTCGGATAAGGTTGTGGAAAATGCGGTGATTAATAATGACGGTGATGGGGATGACGACAATTACAAAGAGACGGTGGGTGCCAAGCGTGGACGAGGTGATGACAAAAGCGATGGAGGATCACGCGGTGTTGACTTCCGTAGTGTTAATCTCGTCATCAATGTCAACTTCCCAAAGAGTGTGCGGTCCTACACTCACCGCATCGGACGTACTGCACGTGGCGGTGCCTCGGTACATCACTGTCTGTCTCTTGTATCCAAAGATGATGCTAAAGAGAAGAGATTGCGCTTAAACATGTTCAGACAAAAACAACGGGCTCTGCGCTCTGAATCCCAATATGTTATTGCTCAGCCCGCTGAGTTAGGATTTGATCTCAACGAAATTGATTGCTTTCGATACCGCGTCGAAGACGTTCGTCGTGCTGTTACTCGTGTGGTCGTCCGTGAGGCTCAGTTAGCTGTTTTAAAGAACGAGTTGGTAAATTTTAAGCGTCTGCCGAGCCAAATAAATCCGCGTGATCTGAACATTCTTGAACATGACAAGATAGTGGGCTCTGCACCAGTGCAGCCGCCACACCTGGCAACCATCCCAGACCACTGCTTTTTCCATTTCTGTCGACCAGCAGTACTCTTTCCCACGCTGGTATTTCCATAGCTAATCCATCATCTATTGTGTGTTGATTGCCGTCACTGGTGTTGGGAGCCTCGAATGAGTGTGCAACGGATCATTCATTGTATGTGCGATGCTTGCCGTCGGCGAGACGCTGTCGCTTGTTGTGCTTTTTCTTTATACGTGCTGGTACCGGCGGTTGCAGCTCACTAGGAACACCGCAAGGGCCACTTTCATCCCAAAACAATTACCAAGAAGAAGTTCCCCAAGATAATCAAGGGCCCGAATCATTAAAAAAAAGTGAGTTGAGTTAGCACAACCGCCTCCTGGTAGGTATCGAAATCAGAAATGATTTTGTCGCTGTGGCAACAGATGCACGTACACAACTTTCATTTAGTGCGTTTCTCAACTAAAAGATGCATAGTAGCGGAATGGCAGTACCTAAAAAAAAGCGCGCGTACGTTTCCTAGGCAGCAATATGTCAACTTGACTAGCGTTAATTCATCAGCAGCTGATGTTTAGAAGGTATAGACTGCGGGGATTCGGCCACGTAAGCCGGTCATGACGGTTTATTCTCGATTGGCAAAGACGAGCAAGTCAAGTCGCATGCACACAAAAAACATGTCTCCGTTGTGTGCAACGCGTAGTTCGCCTTGCCGAGAAAAAAAATTGTCGCCAAAATTGTCGGCGTTCAACGCGACGAGGGCCTTCTGACTGGTTGAATCCAGCGCTTCTTCCGCATATAATGGCGTACGCCATCGTACAATCTTACTCGTTTCGTTTTGTTGGATTACTCTTTGGGATGATTACCTATGTCTGTGCAAAGAATATGATTGGAAGATATTACTAATTATTTAAAGGGCGCTGATTGGTCAGATCTGGGGGTGTGGTCCATTTATCAAAAGGGTGTGGTCCAGCTGTCAGCGCATGTCCTAGTTTTGATTTTCTAAAAGTCCTACTTAAGCTCAAAATAGGAAATTAGGAAAAAGTCCCTGCTCATATCCCCTATTTACCTACCAGTACCTCAGCTGAAATTACCGGTATAGGTGTGACGATAAATTGCACTCGCAATTTGCATGCAATTTGCAGGGGTGCAATTTGCAATCTCGCAAGGACTCGAAACCCTGATCACGCCACTCCGCCCAAATGTTTTTCGTGAGTCACGGAAGTTTCGGCTGTCCGCAGAAACACTAAAACTTGCGTATTTCATCTAACGTCACAATTAAACCTTGACATAACTTATACTTTTAAAGTTTGCGGAAACAATCACATAGCTGTACATTTTGTAAGACCAGTACTAGTCGTGTAATCCTCAAAACGTTTTTAGATCCCGAATCAACAACTACATGTAGTTGATGGGTTCTCACACCTGCTTATTGTCTCTCCGACATGACTACAAACAAGTTCCTTTTACTTTGGTAGAAATGGTCTGGTCTCATCACGGAGCACGGAGTGATTGTTATCGGCATAAAACACATAATGCTGCAAGATGAATACAACATCCACGATAATGCTCACGAAACCGAGCGAGAATTTGACAGGATCGCCCGTCATTGCCGTCCAGTCATTCGTCGCGGCTGCATCAAGCACTTGTTGTCCAATCGAAAGTAGCCCACCTGCGATATCCAAGAGCACGTTCCAGATTGTCCACCCAACCGTTGATTTGCGCTGATAGTTGAGAGCGATTTGCGGTAAACACTTCACTAACGTTGTTACGAG